>QLOT01001592.1:0-26989 GCA_003313875.1 Russula aff. compacta
GATCCTCTAGAACCCCATCTCAGAGAGCGACGCGCTCAAATCATCCGAAGACAAACTCGCCACGCCCTGTCTAGCGTGACAGTAGGGGGAAACTAGGACGCAAACTGGGAACAATGGGAGACACCTAGAGAGGAACAATGGGTGCATCTAAAAGGAGTTGACAGTGGGTCATAATGACCCAAAGAAGCATATGATCCAGAAGAACAATAAGGGATCACACTGGAATGGTGCACACCAAAAATAGTATAGTGCCTGAGGCACATGCAAGAACAAATGGTCTAAAACAGAGTCTGGGCTGGTTCCCAACTTACAGGAGCACAAGGAATTGAATCCTTACCCCAGGCCAGTTACATCACTCCTCCACTAGAGAGGAAATCCTCATCCTTATTGCCACCCTCCTTGCTGTGCTAGTTGTGGTTGGTGCTCCTCCTGGAAGCCAATATGGCTGACCTTCTCTCCAAGGTGCACTGCAATGAGGTGATCCTCACTTGCCTCTTTTGCTTCAAGACTTGCTCAATAGTCTGCATCCAAGAGCTTGTATTCCCAGAGGAGGGTGTTTGCCCAGTTGTTGAGCCAATGGTATTGCAAGACCTCAGTGTACATTGACCAGTCATTGAGCTCAAGGAGGGCCTCCTCGAGGGGCCAGTAGTTGATGGTGTCACCCCAGAGGTGAGTGCGGAGCCAGTGGGGGAGAGGTTGGAGGGTTCCTCCCTGTAGTTATGACATGCTTATATGTCAATAATATGGGCATCCTGCTCGCCCTGTGCTGTGGCAGTGAGTCATGACCGTTGTCCAGCTGTTTGATAAAGTGGGCTGGGAGCTCCCCCTTCTTGGTAGGGATGGTAAACTCTGGGAGGCAGCCATTGTTGAGGATGTAACCCTCCAGGCATTCAAGGGGTTCCTCCAGGACCTTGACTTGCTCTCTGAGCTGTAGTCACTCTTGGTTGAGATTGTTGATCTCATGTTGGAGGATGCTGAGCTGCTGCCCAGCATCATATTGTCACTGTTGGATGGTGTTGGTGAGCCCCTTGACAAGCTTGTATAGCTGGGGGGTGGTGAGGTTCTCGTAGCCATCCATGATGGCTGATATGGTGGAGGGGGAGAGGGGCCCCTCCCATACAGAGTTGGTGGCGAGGTTGTGGAATGGGCCTGGGATCAGGATATGGCTGGAGGGGATAGTGAAGTTGGGGATAGAGACAGGTGACATGGGAGCAAGGGGCATCTGTACAGGTTCCTCCTGGTCTGGATAGTTCAGTCCCATCAGCTCAAGACTTCCGGGGAGGTGCGGCACTGGGACAGGGAGTGGGGATGACGCAGTGGATGGGCCAGACATTGTAGTTCTTCTTTGGTAAGAGCTATGGTGGGGGCAGGAGGGGTAGAGGTTGTAGAAGCTGCTGCTTTTGCCAGGGGTTTCTGCTTCCCTTTTATGTGGGTCAAGGGCCAGCACTTGTGATACTCCCAAAGGAGATCTGGGGCAAACACCTGGTCAGCTGGTTCCCAGGTGTTGTCACTTTTGGGATAGCCCCACCACTTTATCAAATATTGCAGGGTCCTCTTTCTTCCATGGAACTTGTGGTTTCTGATCTGCTCCACTTCATATTGTTCTTTGCCTCCCACGAGGTCCAGTGCTGGCTGGGTGTAGTTTGGTCCATACTCCTTTGTCTCTCTGTATGGGGATAGTAAACTGGCATGGAATATGTTGTGGATTTGCCATGAGGCTGGGATGTCCACGAGGTATGCCACTGGTGACACTCCCTTTAGTACCTTGAAGGGTCTGTATCTTTTGGGGTTCAGTTTGGACCCTTGATGTGGGAGTTTGAGGTAGGTTGCCTCTAGCCATACTTGGTCTCCAGATTTATATTAGGCTGGTGGAATTTCCTTCACTTTCTGATTGATGGTGTCAATGGCTTGTTTCTGGGCTTGTTCCATTCTTTCTATTCTCTCCTCTGTCATCTCATTGTTTGTCCAGGCATCATTGGCTGGGTGGAGGTTCGGCTCATACCCCCACAGGGCTTGGTTGGGTGATAGGCCTGTGGTTGTGTTTCTCTGATTGTTGTGCACTGCAGTGGCTACCGATAGCCATTCTGCCCAGTCCTTTGGTTGGCCTCCCGTTACTAGCTGGAGGTATTGCTCCACCCATTGGTTCTTTCGCTCTGACAGGCCATCTGTTTGTGGGTAGAATGCTGTGGACAGATTCTGCTAGATACCCAATTTCCTTGTGAGTGCCCTTTTAAAGTGTGAGGTGAACCTTGGGTCTCTGTCGCTAATAGCTTTCTTTGGGAGACCAAACCATGGGTAGACATGCTTTAGGTAGAGTGCCACTATCCCTACCCCAGTGATCGACATATTGCATGGAAGGAATATGGCCACACACAAGCACCCCTGGTCTATGATGGTTGAAATGGAGTCCATTCCTCAACATAATAGTAGGCCTGTGATGAGGTCCATTGCAACAGATTGGAATGGCATTGTTCCTTCAGGGGTAGATATTCAATACAGGGGAATATGTTTCTTGTGGGTGATAATTTTTGATTGTTGGCATGTCGCACATCCTTTGATGTAGTCTGCAATCCATGACTTTATTCCGGGCCACCAGTATGCTTGCTGGACTTTTTGAAGGGTTTCATCTCTTCCTGGGTGCCCCACTGTGGGGAGGTTGTGTGCATGCATGATGATGGCTTGTTTTACGTCCTTAAAATTTGGGACAATTGTTTGTCCCCATGCAGTTGTTCTTGGCTTTGTCAAGGTGCTGATGTGGTCTGGTGGGAAGATGGTGATTGCTTTATTATCTTCCTCTCCCAGATCTGCTCTGGGTGGTCTGGAGAGTGTGTCTGCTGCCATGTTCATTCTCCCAGGGATGTATTCTAAGGTAAAATTGTACTCCTGTAGGTCAGCATGCCATCTAGCAGTTCTTCTATTGAGGTTCTTGGGTGATTTCCAATATTGGAGGTTTGTGTGGTCAGTGCGAATGATGAAGGGTGTTTTGGTCCACCCCAAATATTGTCTCCAGTGTGCCAGAGATTTCATGATGGCCAGCAGTTCCCTCTCATAGATGTCATAGTTTTGTTTGGTAGGTGTAAAGGTTGCTGAGTAGTAGGCGATGGGGTGGAGGATGGGTTTGTGTTATTTGGCCAATGTAGGTGTATGGTTTTCTCCCTCCTGTGAGAGTATGGCCCCTAGGCTGTATGCTGATGTGTCCACTTATAGTATAAATTGTCTATTGAAGTTTGGTTGCTTGAGTACTGGGCTTTTGCACATGAGCATTTTTAAGGTTTCAAATGCCTTGTGCTGGGGTTCATCCCAGTGCCAGGGTGTGGTCTTCTTCATAAGGTCAAGAAGTGGCCTGGCAATCTTTGAGTAATTGGGTATAAAGTACCAGTAATATCCCATGAAGCCCAAGAAGCCTTGCACATCTTTGGGCTTCTTAGGCTGTGGCCAGTCTGTCACTTCTTCTAATTTTTGTGCATTCATTTGAAGTCTCCCTTTCCCCACATTGACTTCTAGGTACTTGATCTCAACTTTCTCAAATTCACATTTTTCTGGCTTCAAGTAAAGGTCATGTGCTGCCAGTTTGTCTAGGATCCTGTGGACGTATTGCCTGTGCCTTTGTTTATGCTGCTCTTCTGTTTCATGTGGGAGCTTGGCTGTATGTATGGCAAGATCATCCATGTATACCAAGAGCCACCCTTCTCCTACCTCTGGTCTGAAGATTGTGTTCATCATCATTTGGAATGTTGCCAGGGAGTTGGTAAGGCCAAAGAGCATTACTGTGGGCTCAAAGAGACCTTATGGGGTGAGGAAGGCTGCCTTCCATTCATCTCCCTCCTTGATCCAGATGTTGTTATACCCCCATTGCACGTTGAACTTCATGAAGAGGGTGCAGCCACTAAGCTGGTCTATTACTTGGGGAATTAAGGGTGAGATGTTTCTGTTCCTCCTTGTCCATTTGTTGAGGGGTCTGTAGTCTTGTACTGGCCTCAGTTTGCCATCCTTCTTCTTTACAAAGAAGAAGTTGGTGTCATAGGGGGATTTTGAGATGTGAATAGTCCCTCGCTTTAGGTAATCCTTGACAAATTTGTGAACCTCTTCTTTCTCTAGTTGAGTGAGGGGTAGTAGTCTTCCTGGCAGCAATGCTGGTGCTCCTGGCAGCAGTTCAATGGCATGGTCCCAGACCATGTATTGAGGGAGTCTCTGGGACTCTTCTTTACTGAATACTTTTGAGTGCTTTTTATATTCCATGGGTACCTCTGCTCCTCCTGTCTTGCTCATTGTGCCAATGGTGATCCTTCCCAGGTAGTATTGTGGTTGATACCTGGTTATTGATTGTGGCATGTTCTTTGTCCTTGGGGTATATTGGGCTTTAGCTGTGTTTGGTGCAGAAAAGACAATGGGGAGGTGATTCATATTGATCCAGCCTTTCTTCCAGTCTATTTTTGGTTGGGTGGCAGTGAACCAGGGGTATCCTAGGATGGCCTTGTGTTCTCCTAGGTCCAATAGGAAGAATCTGTGGTTCATCCTTTGTCCACCCATCTGGAGTTGCAGGTTGGTGTAGTATTTAAGCAATCCACTCCTGTTCTCCATTCCATCCACATTGTACAAGGGTCTGGGTCTAGCTAGTTGTTTGATGGGCAGCTTTAGCCATCGCACATAGGACAGCTTCATGAAATTTTCTGTAGCCCCAGAGTCTATCAGTGCAGTTGCTTTGGCTCTTTTTGCAATTGATCATGTATAGAAGCAGACTGTCATTGATTTCCTATTTGACATATATACATTGTTGCTATTGTTTTGCCTGAGTAGTGCTGATCTAATCAGGCAGTGGGAAAATCCTCCAAAGTTCCCATTTCCTTCACCAGATGCTGTTGGTCCTCTACCGACATCTTCTTTAAGTGAGCATGTACTGTGGCCACAGAATCTTCTTCTGCATCCCTCATTTCCTGGTCTTCATCGAGGTCTATGAGGTTGACTTGGTTCCTGCCATTCCACTTTGTGTTCCAGTTGCTTTGTTTGTTTTTGGTGGGGCAGTTTCTAGCAAAGTGTCCCACAATGCTGCAGTTGAAACAGGTGTTGGCATCACCGAAGCCTGTGACATTTCCTTGACTGTTCTGGTTCAGTTGCCAACCTCCTCTGCCTCTCCCTCTCCAATTGGTGGGGGCACGACCCCTGCTGAGGTCCATGGGGACTGGGGTGTTTCTCATGGAGTAGGGGGCATTGGACAAGGTGTACTGGGGCCATGGTTGTGGCCTCCGCTGGTCATTGGATCCTCCCCCTTGGGGATGCCTGGGCACAGGGGAGCTAGGCCTAAAGGCACCTCCAGTGGCCAACTGTCTTTTGATGCCATCAATAAGGGATTGAAATTGGCATAGGGATCTGACCCTTTCTTTTGCTTCTTGATATGTGAGGAGCATCAGCAGTGCAAGGGTTTTATCCATGAGGTAGATGGGTAGTCCCCATAGAAACATGTTATAGGTTTTGTGATTTCCTACTGTATATTGTGCTTTCCTTAAGAGGCTTTCAAATTGGGAGATGTACTCATCAAAATTGTTGCCTTTCATTTTGCAGTTGAGCAACTCATTTCTGGCCCTCTGGGATGCCTGGAAGTCCTGGAATTGCACTACAAATTCATCCAGGAATTGGTTCCATAGGTCTGAAATGTTATCTCCTGGCATGTTAAGATTGTCCAGCCATGTACCCATGTCTCTGGTCCATTGCACCACTTCTTTTCCTTTGATAAGGGTGTAAGGATTGGCCTTACCATGCGCTCGGAACGTGCCAGTCCAGGCTGCCCAAGCTCAGATGCCAAACGCGAGCTCTCGTCTCGCTCTGCCTATGTTGCAGTGCCCATACAAATGGGCTTTCTCTGGAATCCTTTCAATATTCACCCTCGCCACCTCGTCCCGCGCGCATCGAAGCATTGCACATCCCAAGTCCCAAGCCACTCTCTGTTGACATCGCACTGCCTCCCTCAAGGCCACTCACCCCTTGCACGAGTGGCATCACATCGTCCACATCACCCGCGTTTGTTGGCCTCACACCATTGTAGGCCAATGCGAATGGAGTAGAAGGATTGGGCCTCGGTACTGGTTGATTTGTATATAAGAGCTACCCTTTATTTTCTGATAATACAGAGTCTTTTAGGGCGCACACGGCGCCGTTCTCTCAACCTGATTGCCTGCAGAGAGTCCTTCGAGCACACCTGGTGCTGCTCTCTTTCTCCCATTTCCTTTTGCTCTTTCTTTTCCTTTCTTTCTTCTTTGGTCTTCGCTTCCCCAGGGGACAACACTACAACACTCACGTGCCGTTCAAGGGTAAGGGTGAAAGTGACTTTCTTAAAGGGGGAGTTATATCCAGCTACACCATGGTTGACTCATGGGTATGCCTTGACCTCTTTTATGAAGTCATCTGCTTTGGATAGATCTCCACTGAATATTTGTGGGAGTTGTCCCATGGCTTTGACATCTGCTGCCATCGGGATTGGTTGTTGGGGGGCAGCAACTTGTCCTGGACCACCTGGCCCTCCTGGGCCTCCTGGGCCTTCTCCAGGGGGTCCTTTTCTAAGGGCTTGGTGCATGCTTTGCCTCAGCCATTCTGAGGTGGTTAGGTTTGCTTCTGCTGGTTGTGTTGCCACAGCAGTTGCTGCATGGGTGGCAGTTTGAGTAGTAGTAGACATGGTTTGGAAGATACTAGGGACAGGATTTCCTTCCAGTAGTGGTCCTAGAGGAATTTCTGGTGCTGGGTGAAAGGTGCAGATAGGCATATATGGCTCGGTTGCTTCCCAAGTTGGTTTGGGGCAGTTGCTTGCTCTGGCATAGTTGGGGCGGTTTTCAGTCTTTCTTCAATAGGTGCGAGCCTAATCTGTTTGTTGATCTCGTTGTCTCCTTCCTCTCCTGATGAGGGTGCTTCTTCTACTGGATCCTCAAGGTTGTAGTCACTTAGCTTCTTGAATTGTACTCCGAGCATGTACTGGTCTTGTCTTGTGTCCCAATGGACTTGGTACCACACTCCTCTGTAGTAGCACACTTGTGGAGAGTTCTTCTTGACCTTCTGGTCCTGATCTAGCAGTAGTAGAATGGGGTGTCCTCTGTAGTTGTACTTGTGGAACTTGTCAACTTCTTGTACTTGAGAATTCAGTCGTCCAGATGTTGCTTCTCTCCAATGGACGATAGTTCCTTTCTTTGTGGAACTGCTAGCCATGATGTAAGACAGTTGAGTCTAATGTCACCACCAAGGGTTTGACAGTAACAATAGACTGTAGCTAGGACTCTATAATGTCCTAGAAGACTAATAGAAGTAGGCCAGGTTGTTACTGCCAAAGGTTTGACAGTAACAAGAGACTGTAGCTAAGACTCTGTAGTGCCTTAAAAGACTAATAGAGATGAACTGGGTTCCTGCTTGCAGTGCTGCAACACAATAGCCACCCCTTAGAGAGAGAAGATAGAATGAAGAGCAAGTCACTAGATTGACAAGAGACTCAACTTGCCGGTACAAGGTAGCTAAGAGTCCCTATTTATAGAAGATGAGGGCCCAAAGCCCAAAGGGGTGAACAGTACTCAGTATAGTAATGAGAAACTAGGATGCAAACTGGGAACAATGGGAGACACCAAGAAGAGAACAATGGGTGTGTCTAGATAGAGTTCACAGTGGGTCATGAGGACCCAAGAGGCATGTGATCCCAATGAACAGAAGGGGATCTCACAGGAATGGGGTGCACACCAAAAATTATAGTACAGTGCCTCAGGTGCACACAAGAACAAACAGTCCAATCAGACTCCTGGCTGGTTCCACAACTTACAGGGGCGCAAGCAGTTGAATGCTTACCCCAGGCTGGTTACATCACTCCTCTGCTAGAGAGGACATCCTTGTCCTCGTTGCCACCCTCCTCATTGTGCTAGTTGCAGTCGGTACTCGTCCTGGAAGCTGATGTGGCTGACCTTCTCTCCAAGGCATGCTGCAACGAGGCGATCCTCACTTGCCTCCTTTGCTGCAAGACTTGCTCAATAGTCTGCCTCCAGGAGTTTATACTCCCGGAGGAGGCGGTTCACCTGGTCATTGAGCTGGCAGTATTGTGAGACCTCGGCATACATTGACCAGTTGTCAAGCTCGAGGAGGGCCTCCTTGAGGGGCCAGTAGTCAATGGTGTTGCCCCAGAGATGGGTGCAGAGCCAGTTGGGGAGGGGTTTGAGGGGTTCCTCCCTGTAGTCGTGACGCATGTATATGTCAATAATATTGGCATCCTGCTTGCCCCATGCTATGGCAGTGAGTCCTGCCACATGACTGTCATCCAATTGTTTGATAAAGTGGGCCAGGAGTTCCCCCTTCTTGGTGGGGATGGTGAAGTCTAGGAGGCAACCATCATTGAGGATGTAGCCCTCCAGGCACTTGAGGGGCTCCTCCAGGACCTTAACTTGCTACCTGAGCTGTAGTCGCTCTCAGTTGAGATCATTGATCTCACATTGGAGGATGCTAAGCTGCTGCCCAGCATTGTGCTGTCGTTGTTGGATGGTGTTGGTGAGCCCCTTGACGAGCTTGTGTAGCTGGGGGGTGGTGAGGTTCTCATGGCCATCCACGATGGCTGATATGGTGGAGGGGGAGAGGGGCCCCTCCCATACAGAGTTGGTTGCGAGGTTATGGAGTGGGCCTGGGATCGGGATATGGCTGGAGAGGACAGCAAAGGCGGCAACGGTGACAGGGGATGAGGGAGTGAGGGGTGCCTGTACAGGTTCCTCCTGGTCTGGGTAGTTGAGTCCCATTGGCTCAAGGCTTCTGGGGAGATGTGGTGCTGGGACAGGGAGTGGGGATGATGTGGTGGATGGGCCAGACATTGTAGTTCTTCTTCGGTAAAAGCTATGGTGGAAGCGAGAGAGGTGGAAGCTGTGGAAGCTATTGCTTTTGCCAGGGGTTTCTGCTTCCCTTTTATGTTGTTCAAGGGCCAGTGTTTGTGATACTCCTGAAGGAGATGTCAGCACCAGCACAGATAGGGGCAGGAAGTAGTAATGCACCAGCACCGGCAGCACCCACCACACAAATAAACGTCACAACAAGCAGACAGACCTCAACGATGACCAGCTCCAGAGGAGGTTCGCTGAAAGGGAATCCACCAAAAGAATTTGACAGCACTCGTGATCAGTCACAAACATTCCTCAATGACTTCACAATCTATTGGAAGATCAATAGGAATGCCAACAGCATAAAGGAACCTTACTTGTGAGTACTGATGGCCATATCCTTCATAAAAGGACCTAAAGTTCACGACTGGACCAAGGCCCAAATGGATGCCTTGGACAACAAAACTAACCCCATGCTCCACCATGTCTTTCCACAGCAGAAGATCCTCTAGACTGAGTTTAAAATGGCATTTGAGACTGCATTCACCGACACAACCAGCCAGCAGGATGCCTACTCAAGGCTCAAAACCCTAAAAATGACAGGGGATGACCTTGATATGTACATCGCTAAGCATAAAAGCTTGGTGCAGAAAGCCAGGTGAACAGCAGGAGGGGATGGTGCCATCAAAACATTCCAGGTGGGCCTGAAAAAGCAGTTACACCTAGCTATCCTCCACTGAGATACCATGCCAACAACACTCACCGAGTGGAAGGAGGCTGCCTGCAAGGAGCAGGCCAAATACCTGTTGATCAAAGCCAGTGGGTTCTACAAGAACACAGGAAGGACCAACAAACAAGCTCAGTGGCACAAGGCACTTGGAGGAAACAATAGAACTCACCAGCAGAATCGCGACCCAAATGCGATGGACGTTGACTATGCCAACTTAAAGCCCCTCACCAACAAGGAACAAACACAGCTATGGGCTGAAGGAAGGTGCTTCGGATGCAAGCAGAAAGGACACATGCAAAGCAAGTGCCCCAAGAAAACGCAGAATCAGCAAAGTCAAGGAGGGCAAGGCAACACCCCACGCATCTCTGCCCACGTCACCGAAATCATTGATAACTGCGACAACAAATCCGATACTTCAGAAACCACAGCAGTCAATAAAGCCACCATGACATCCGACAATATCTTCGATGCCCTTAAGGGATTGGATGAAGAAGGGAGAAACAAAATCTTGGACAAAATTATCCTTGATGGTGCGGATTTTTGAAATGCTCAACCTCGACGGCCAGAGGAAGAGCAAGTAGTAATCAAACCATGTACATCAGCTCAGAATTAAGGGACAAAATAATACATGTACCCTTCACTCTCCATATGCATGGACAAAAGGCCGAAGAGCGTGCGCTACTGGACAGCGGCGCAACCCATAACTTCATTGACAAAGTAATGGTTAAAAGACTAGGACTAGGAACACACACCTTAGAGCTGCCTAGGACGATCACAAACATTGATGGAACCAAGAATCAAGCAGGCAAGATCAAACAATACACTGACCTAGAAGTTATTTATCAAGGGAGAAATGAGACCCAAAGATTCTACATCACAAACTTAGGAAAAGACTGAATAATCTTTGGATACCCCTGGCTCTGGACATTCAATCCAAACATTGACAGGAAAAGAGGGATCACAAACCCTGTGGTCGTCCAGACAACAAACATCCCAATCCCCGAATGGATGGCAATCTACCGGATCATCACGCAAGGAGAAGACTTGAGCCAAATAGGAGAGGAAGTCCACATCGCAAGAACAGACCTTGCCCAGGAATGGGCGGAAAAAGCAAACAAAGACAAGAGGACAATCATGGAAGAGACAATCCCTAAACAGTACCAAGAATACCCGGACATCTTTTTGGAGAAAGCCACACAAAGATTCCCACCACCATGAGAGGACGACCATGAAATCACACTCAAGGAAGGTGCACCTGACGTGTTATTGTGCAAAATATATCCTATTTCATGACACGAAATGGAATACCTACACCAGTGGATTACTGAGAACCTGCAGAAGGGCTATATACAAGAATTGAAATCTCCATACTCGTCGCCTACATTCTTCTGGAAGAAGAAAAACAGGGACTTGAGAATCATCCAAGATTATCGAGGATTGAATGAGTGGACAATTCAAGATTCCTCCCCACTTCCACTCATAGGATCATTGGTGGAAAAACTGCACAGACAAACCCTCTTCACCAAGTTCGATGTCCACTGGGGCTACCATAACATCAGGATCCATGCAGAAGACTGCTGGAAGGCTGCGTTTAAAACATTGCTAGGACAGTACAAACCAAGCATTATGAACTTTGGATTGAGGAATGCACCTGCAAGCTTCCAGCAGATGATGAATCGCATCTTATGACCACTAAAAGCAAAATATGGTGAAGATATTCAATGTTATATGGACGACATTCTTATTGCAACAAGAGACGACCTCAATTACCATTGGGAGGTCGTCCGAGTGGCCCTAAAAGCCCTCCGTGCAACTTCACTGTTCTTAAAGCCTGAAAAATGCGAATTTGAGGTCTGAAAGACAGAATACCTGGGAATGCTACTAGATGGCGAAACCATCAAACCTGACCCATCAAAGGTGGCCAGAATCCAAGAATGGCCCACAAAACTCACCTCAGTAAAAGGAACAAGGAAAACATTAGGTGTCCTAAGGTACCAGTGCACATTTATTCCTGGATTTGCGACGATCGCACAGCCACTCACAAAGCTACTTCACAAAACACATCCCTTTCAGTGGACGGAAGAATGCACCAAAGCACTCACAACACTCATCAATCGCATCATGACCGAACCAGTCCTCACACATCCAGACCTGAATCTACCCTTCGAACTTGAGGTTGACGTGTCCAGTTATGCTATGGGGGCTATCTTGTTCCAACGAGATGAAAGGGGGAGGCCACGAATCATGGGATATCACTCAAAGACCTTCAATGACACCGAATGTCACGCTAGACTTGGCGTGGCGGGTCTGTCTTCTGATGATCTGAGTGCATCGCTTTCTTTGATGGGGTTCTAGAGGATCTGGTGGTCTGCATTGGTTCTCTGGGTTCAGGTAATCATTGAGCTCTATAGCCACGATTGATATTGCTTATATGGGTTTTGTTCTAGAACGGTGTATGGCTAGGACTTTGTATACAGATAGTCTCGGCAGTGGGAGATGCTATGCTGTTCTGTGGTGTGTCTTGGACGGATTCAAGGATCTTCCTTGAAGGCGTTATTGGAGGTTTCTTCGGTAGTTCTTGGGACTGCTGTCCTTAGTGGCAAATGCTGCTGAGTGAAGCAGAGTCGATTGCCTAGTGATCTGTGTATTCTCCTTGTTGCTATCTGTCGCAACTTCTCTGTAATGTCTAAGGTCCATTATAGACAAGGACCGCTAGTGCTTCAAGGTAACGGCTCTGCTCTTGCTTGAGCTGGTGCGAGGAATCAACACAGGCGATTCTGAGTGGATGTTGGTTCGGAGTTTCAATAAGTTCCTAATAAGGAACTGGTCTTTCTGGATATAGCAGGTAAAAGTCACGTCAGCTCTAAGTCGCTTTAGAAGACCCTTTCAAAGGCTTTGAAAGAGCTCAAGTGGAAAGGGGTGGTTCTTAAGCTTAGTTCACACAAGGTAGAATGAGCAAAGGTCTTGTATTGTACAAGAGACCAAGCTTAAGGCTATAGTCTCGCTCTAAGGGGGTCTTATATACTAGAGTACTACTGTGGCTGTACATATGCCGCTCTGTGACGCGTCAGAGCGGCAGGACGCATCCTCGCGGCAAGGTGCCATGCTAAAACGCTTGGTGCTAGGTGTGTAGTAAGCCTCTATGAGTAAGTACTATGAGACGAGTCAGCAGAATTAGGTAACAAGTCAGCTGAATTATGAAACATGTATTAGTAGCTGTAGATTAGTAAGCAGCCAAAGGGATATGAATCTGAGGCAGGGCAGTCCAAGCGGAATAGAAATATTGTAATGTAATTGTAGGTGGAAGTGGAGGTGGCTTGTGGCCGGAGCATGGGAAAGTAGGTTACCATAAAAGGAAGGAGATGATGTAAGCAAACCAGTCCGGAGCCGGAGAAAATAATAGTACAAGTCCACAACACCAAACAATGGTACGACATATATGACAAAGAACTATTAGCCATAGACCAAGGACTAATGAACTGGCAGCACTTACTCCTTGGAAATGATGTCACCATCCACACCGACCACACCAACCTCACCTATTATCAGCACCTGCATAAATTGAGTGACAGAGTGAAGCAATCCATCAATAGGATCATACAATACAACATTAAGTTGAAACACAAACCTGGGATCTACAATTGTGCCGATGCCCTGTCATGACGACCAGACTACATTGCAATGGTGCCAACAGACGAAATTGGCCTGCCACCAGAAATGTTCATTAACACAATCTTGGCACAGGAATTAGATCCTAGCATTCAAGCAGCACAACAACATTATCAGAATGAACTTGACACTATCAAAAAGGACCACACACTCACCCACAAATCAGAAGGATGGCATCGCGGCTGCCAACTCGTTGTTGTGGGAAACGATGACCTAAAGAGGGGGGTAATCTCCCTCTATCATGATTTCTACATGGCCAGCCACCCTGGACAAAAACGAATGATGTGGGCCATCGCAAAGGACTACTGGTGGCCAAAACTGAAAGAGGACGTCACGGCTTATGTCAGCAGATGCACATGCCAAGCCACTAAACCGCACATGACACAACCCAAACCACCACTATTTCCCATCACTACTATGACCAATACACTTCCTTTTGAGACGATTAGTTTGGACTTCATTGTGAAACTCCCCAAAAATGAAACTCATGACTCAATCCTCACCATCACGGACCAAGGCTGCTTGAAAGCCGCCTTGTTCCTCCCCTGCTCTGAGACTATTGATGCACTGGGAACTGCGCAACTCTATGCGGAATGGGTATTCCCACACTTTGGGATACCAAAACGATTGATATCTGACAGGGATACATGATTCACTGCAGAATTCACTAAAGAACTATGCAGGATCCTAGGAATCCTACAAAACATCAGTAGCGCCTACCACCCACAGACTGATGGACAATCAGAGTGGAGCAACCAATGGCTAGAACAATACTTACGCTTGTACACTAATGCAACACACATAGATTAGAGCAAGTGGCTCCCTGCAACCGGCCTGGAGTGGTGCTGTGCACCACGCTCCTGTAAGTTCTGGAACCGGCCATATGAGGAAGTTGACAAGTCATTGTGGAGCGGTGAGTCACCGTGGAGTTGTGCTAATATTGTACGATACAAGAGTCATTGTGGAGTGTTCTATTACCATACTGGATCATGACTCACTGTGGAGTAGTTATTCTTAGGATACCTAGTTATAGTGGAGTAGTGCGCTGGCATAGTTATTTTTAGTACTTGTCTTGTAGTATAAGTAAAGGCTCCTTGACTTCCTTGAGACAGCAAGTTGAGTCTCCTCTATCAATTTATATCGTTCCCCTTCCCCTTTCCCCTCTGCCTCAAAGGAGTGGCTACTGCATTGTAGTGCAGCAAGTGGTAACTCCTACTCTATCAGACTTCTAAGTCGCTGTGAGACTTAGCTCAACTACTTGAAGAACTACTAGGTGACTATTGACTTGGTCTATTGTTGTGGCCAAAACCTTGGCGGTGACATTAGACTCAACTTTGTTCAAAATGGCTAGCAGCAGCCAGAAGAAAGCCCACAGAGCAACTATCCTTGCATCAGAAGAAGTGGGTATAACAAGACCCAATACCCTTGTAGCAGTCCTAGGCACCACACATCTGAAGAATAGAAGAGGACACACTATCGCACTAGTGTGCAAAGACAGCAACAAGAAGATCGAATCAAGCCTCAGACAAGTGTGCCTATATCAAGGACAGTGGACAGCGGTCCAGTGGGATTCCTTGAACCAGTGGTACGAAACCACAGAACAACTCAACACATTGCACAAGTACAACTCTACTAGCCAAGAAGGCAACAGCGACATTTCCAACCAAGGCTCTGAAGACAAAGACGAACCAGAGGAACCAGAGCAGGAAATCGACACTCAGATCAGACAAGCACCCATTGACCCGGAAGTCAAGAATAGCCCCCTAACACCACTATTTCACACACTGTCCCCAATAACCGAAGAACTGACCATGATGACCCAGACCCAGACAACAGCAGCATTCACATCCTCGACCCCAATCTCAGTCCACATCCCATCCTCATTCAGAGGATCAGGAGGACAAGGTGCAGACAGAGCGCAACGCATCACTGAAAGACTCCAGCAGGCCCTCAGACGTACAGGACCCCCTGGAGGAGGTGGTTCTGGCCCAGGAGGCCCCAGTGGACCACCAGGAGGAGGACAGCCAGCCGGTGGTCCTCCAGCAGTGGGACAACAACCAATACCAGTCGCAGCAGAGGTCAAGGCTATATTGCCCCAGATATTCTATGGTGATCGCTCCAAGGCAGATGACTTCATTGAAGAAGTCAAGGGATATCTATGCCTCAATTCCGATGTGGCTGGATATAATTCCCCTTACAAGAAAGTTGCATTTACCCTCACTCTCATCAAAGGCGAGGAACCAGCCCAATGGGTTAGAGATATGGGAGCCTGGCTCAATGCGCTTGACCCGGTGGCAGATAACATTAATGCGCTGTGGGATCAATTCCTAATGGAATTTAGGGAGCAATTCCAGGACACTCAAGCCCTTCAACGTGCCAGGATCAAGCTTGAAAACTGCAAAATGAGGAACAACGATTACGATGCCTATGTAGCTGAATTTGAAGGGCTGGCCCGAAAAGCCAACTACACCCAAGGCAATCAAGAAATGTTCAATATGTTCCTCAAAGGATTACCAGAGTCTATCCTGTGAGACACCCTCAAACCCCCTTTCCCCATTGACTATCAATCCCTCAAAGAACAAGTCAAACACCTAGCACAAGGGAAATCCCTAATTGAAGGGATACTAAAGCATCAAGGATACCAAGGAGGAGGCAACACCTATCAGCGGCTCAACAATCCTATCAGACGCCCCTTCTTCACCAAACCCGGAAACTACCAAGGAGGACAAGCAAGCCAACCAGTCTACAACTCTTCCACTGCACCCCCATCTATGAACAACATCCCTGTCCCAATGGACATAGGGAGAAGCCGCGCCCCCACCAATTGGCACAGTAGAAACCCTCAAGGGAATTGGAGACAACGGCCACAAACAAATAACCAAAACTTCCAAGGCCGAGTAGCCCAGGGAACAGGAAGTAATGCCTGCTTCAGCTGCAGCAAGACAGGACACTTTGCACGTAACTGCCCACAATGAGACACCACCAAGAAATGGGTCAATTGCATGGACTTCGATCCGGAGGAAGAAGAAGACCTACCAGGCCCAGCAATGAACGACACTGTAGCCACAGTGCGTGCACACTTGGAGAAGATGTCAATGGCTGAGTAGGAACACCTTGCCCACGAGATGGGCGTAGCTGAGGATTTTCCCACTGCCTGATCAGAGCGGCACTGATTAGGTGAAGTAACAGTGATAATGTGTACATATCTGCTTGGAAATCGATGACGATTCGATTCTATGCACATTCAATCATGAAAAGAGCCAACGGAATAGCCCTCATTGACTCAGGGGCTACAGAAAACTTCATGAACCTGCAATATGTGAAATGGCTTCAATTACCCATCAAGCAACTGGAGAAACCTAGACCACTATACAATGTCGATGGGACAGAAAACAAGAGCGGCAGTCTCAAGTACTACACAGACCTGGAAATACAAACAGGAACCCAATGCACCAAACATTGGTTCTTCCTGTCAGACCTAGGAGAACACAAGGCGATACTAGGCTACCCCTGGTTTGCTGCTACCCAACCCAAGATCGACTGGAAACAGGGATGGATCGACACCACTCAATTACCAATCGTCCTAAGGGCCCCTTATGTGCATAAAGCCCGATTCACCCCCAGAACAAAGAACATCCCTTGACCACTCTCCAGGGATCAATACTTCATAGGAAAGGTCACACTCAATACCCCAGAAACCACCAACACCCCAAAAGTCCCAGAGGAATACCAGAAACATGCCAAAGTATTCAGCGAGCAAGAATCACAACGGCTCCCACAGTACACAATATGGGACCATGCTATCGAACTCCTACCCGGTGCACCTTCCACACTACCAGGATGACTCTACCCCCTTACCCAAGAAGAGAAACTGGAAGCTCACAAGTTTGTACAGGAGCACCTGTCCAGAGGCACTATCCGGAATTCCAAATCTCCTCATGTGGCCAGTTTCTTCTTTGTCAAAAAGAAGGATGGCAAATTGCGACCAGTACAGGATTATCGACCTATCAACAAATGGACTAAATGAAACCACAATGTCTCTCCTCTCATTCCCCAGGTAATCGACCGGCTTAGTGGATGTACACTCTTCACTAAGTTCGATGTTCGATGGGGGTACAACAATGTTCGCATCAAGAAAGGTGACGAATGGAAAGCCACCTTCCTCACCCCAGAAGGACTGTTTGAACCCATGGTTATATTCTTTGGCCTTACCAACTCCCCTGCTACCTTTCAAATGATGATGAACGCCATCTTTCGAAGTGAGGTGGGCCAAGGATGGTTCTCTGTCTATATGGATGACTTGGCCATCCACACAGCCCGATACCCCCATGAAACAGAGGCCCAACATATCCAACAACACCGGAACTATGTACACAGCATACTCGACAAGCTGGAGCAAATCGACAAACTGGAGCAAATCGACAAACTGGAGCAAATCGACAAACTGGAGCAAATCGACAAACTGGAGCAAAATGATCTCTACCTTAAGCCAGAGAAATGCGAGTTTGAGCAAAAGGAAATTGAATATCTCGGAGTTATCGTGGGCAACAACCAATTGAAGATGCATCCAAAAAAGCTCCAAGGCATCGCTGATTGGACTCCCCCAAGGACCCCTACTGATGTGCACAAATTCTTGGGCTTCACTGGTTACTATCACTACTTTGTCCCCAACTACTCTGGTATTGCCCGGCCTCTCCTGGACTTGACTAAGAAGGCTACTGTCTGGCACTGGACACCTGCCCATCAATGCGCTTTTGAGGGACTCAAAACTCGCATGTGTAGCAGCCCAGTCCTCAATCAACCAGACTTTGACAAACACTTTGTGCTCCAGGTCGATGCTTCTGCTTATGGCGTGGGCGCCGTACTCTCACAGGAGGGAGAACACATCACCCCTACACTAGCTAAATGTCACAAACCGGTTCTCCACCCCATTGCTTATTACTCAGCCACCTTCACACCCACTGAACAAAACTATGACATCTATGAGCGGGAATTACTGGCAGTAATGAAGGCTCTAGCTCACTGGCGACACTACCTGGGATGGACCAAGATGCCCTTTATCATCCACACCGACCATGCCAAATTGGAGTACTGGAAGTCCCCAAGAAACCTAAACCGACAAACAGCCAGGTGGCATGCAGACCTATAAGAATATGACTATGAACTAGAATACATACCTGGAAAGACTAACACCACTGCTGATGCACTATCCCGACCCCCAGGAGTGGACCAAGGCACAGAAGACAATAAGGATATCGTCCTGATACCCCCATATAGGATACAAACTGCCACCACTGCCCAGGGACAGACCATTGTGCCAAACGTCAAAGAAGTCAAAAGAGCAATTGTTAGCAAAGCACATGACACACCTACAGCAGGACACCCTGGAAGGGATGAAACACTTCGAAAGGTACAACAAACCCACTGGTGGCCAGGGATGAAAACCTGGATTGTGGACTACATCAAAGGGTGTGCAGTATGCCAACAGACGAAGATAATCACCCATTGGAAACATACCCCTTTATATCGCATCCCTACAATGGAAAACACCCTACCATTCAAAATGGTGGCAATGGACTTGATCACCGGACTTCCCCCACACAGAGGAACTGACGCTATCCTCACCATTGTAGACCATGGCTGCTCAAGGGCGGCGGTGTTCTTGCCATGCTCCACTACCATAACCGGACTAGGAATTGCTCAGCTATACTTGGATAATGTCTATCGATGGTTTGGACTTCCCACTAGGGTCATCAGCAATAGGGACCCTTGGTTCACATCCCACTTTGGCCGGGCACTCACAAAGAAGCTGGGAATTGCACAGAACCTATCCACCGCCTTCCATCCCCAAACAGATGGGCTGATGGAGCGAAAGAACCAATGGGTGGAGCAATACCTTCGAACAGTGACAGCTATGCACCCCGAAGACTGGACGCAATGGATCACAATGGCCACAGCAGTGCACAATAACCAGATCAACACTACCACAGGATTGTCGCCCAATCAGATCCTGCTGGGATATGAACCTACCCTTGCTCCACAAAGTGTTATCTCCTCGGACAATGAAATGGCGGAGAAAAGGGTGGAGCGAATGATGGAAGCAAGAAAGGAAGCAATACAGGCCATCAATAAGAAGGCTGGGACAGCCCCTCCATCCCAGTTCCAACCAGGGGATCAGGTCTGGTTGGAAGCCACTCATCTTCGACACCCCTACCAAAGCTCCAAGTTGACTCCAAAGAGATATGGCCCCTTTAAGATCCGGAAGGAAATATCCCCGGTGGCGTACCAATTGGAGCTCCCCCTCACCTGGCAGATCCATGACGTATTCCATGCTTCCCTCCTATCACCCTATCATGAAACGACAGCTCATGGACTGAACTATCCTCAACCACCCACTGACCTCATAGGTGGAGAAGAGCAATATGAAGTGGAGCAGATAAGGAGCCACCGGCGACGTGGCAGAAGTGGAGCGCTCCAATACCTCATCAAATGGAAGGGATACCTGGAAAGTGACAACACCTGGGAACCAGCTGACCAGGTGCATGCGTCGGACCTTGTCCAGGAATACCACAGACACCAACAACTGCAAATGATAAAAGGATGATGTGCACACCTCCAAAGCCCCAGCAATCCACCCTGGAGTCTCAGTCAAAGCAATTCCTCAGGTCCCTGCTTCGCTCTGCCCCCTACACCACCCACCAATTCCACAAGTTCAAACCGTGTTCCTGTGCCCACAAAGTGCTCTCTTGCCCCCTCACCCATTGCTGCAAACCCCATTACACTCACTCACACGCCCTTGAACACTGGTCCTTCTGTAAGGAATGATACTGCCGATACCACAACTAGGCTATGTCTACTGAGCTCCTCAATGGATCCTCCTCGTTGCTCCAGCCGTCTCCATCCCCCACCTGTGTCAACTCCCCTACGACAGCCAACACCACACTCCCAGACCATCTCTCGTCCTCTGAGGAGGAGTACCTGCCTGGTGATGGACCGATCCCCATTCCAGGACCCCTACACGCCCTTGAGACCAGCGACCACTGGGAGGAACCATTATCTCCCGGCTCCATGCGAGCCATCGTCGAGGCAAACCCCATGCTCACCACTGTCCAGCTTCGGGCCATGGTCCGAGGCCTCATTAACACTATTGTCATCAGGCAGCAGTCCCACAATGCTCATGTCTGCACCCTCCAGACCCTCCACCAGCAAAAAGAAGAACTCCTCACCACCCAGCTCAATGATGCCATTGAGGCACTCCACAAGGACGATTCCATCGCCCAATGCCCTGAAGGATATATCGAGAACACTGGGCGGATTCCTACCTTCCACATCCCCTGTGAAGATGGCAGTAACCGCTTTGCCTGCTCCATCAAGCAGCTTCCAGACGGGCAAGTTGCCGGACTCCATGCTCTCTCCATGGACCCCTCCACAGCCCACATCATCGACCTCTATGCCACTCCAAACTATTTCGGAGATAAGCCGCTGGAGCCCCTCCCCAGCTGGTTTATGAGGAAGTTGTGGGGTACCCCCGAAGATTACGTGGTTCTGGAGCAAGCTATTGCTGATTTGGACGACTGGGAAGCCTCAGCAGAACTCAGAAGTTACAGAAGACATGACGAAGAAACCGAGCAACTCAAGGGCAAGATCTGTGCCCTTGAAGGCGAGCTCCAGGCAGCCCAGAGTGCCCATGCACTCTGCGAAGAACGCCTTGTCGTGGCCCACATCGCTGACAAGGTCAAGCACCTGGAAGCATATTGACACACCCCACAGCTTGGGAGATGAGGTGGGAGGAGGCACGTGGCGCTGAGCACCGGATCAGGATGTGGACATCCATACTAGTGGAGGAGTGATGCAACCGGCCTGGAGTGGTGCTGTGCACCACGCTCCTGTATGTTCTGGAACCGGCCATATGAGGAAATCGACGAGTCATTGTGGAGCGGTGAGTCACCGTGGAGTTGTGCTAATATTGTACGATACAAGAGTCATTGTGGAGTGTTCTATTACTGTACCGGATCATGACTCACTGTGGAGTAGTTATTCTTAGGATACCTAGTCATAGTGGAGTAGTGCACTGGCATAGTTATTTTTAGTACTTGTCTTGTAGTATAAGTAAAGGCTCCTTGATGTCCTTGAGATGGCAAGTTGAGTCTCCTGTCTCAATTCATATCATTCCCCTTCCCCTTTCCCCTCTGCCTCAAAGGAGTGGCTACTGCATTGTAGTGCAGCAAGCAGTGACTCCTACTCTATCAGACTTCTAAGTTGCTGTGAGACTTAGCTCAACTACTTGAAGAACTACTAGGCAACTATCGACTTGGTCTATTGTTGTGGCCAAAACCTTGGCAGTGACACTCCCCATCGCACAATATGTTCACAATGCCTGGCCAAATGAAACCATGAAAGTAACACCATTCGAGGCCATCATGGGATTCGTCCCAAAAGTGCACCAAGCCCTCCACTCCAACCGCATACCCTCACTACAGGAACAAAGCAAGGTAATCCAACAAATATGATGGCATGCACAGAAGGCAATGACGTGCACTCAAAAGGACTGGGCAGAGTGGCGTGGGAGACGTTTCACCCCATACGACCATGGGGCACAGGTCTGGCTAGAAGGAACCCACATTACCAAGGCTCACTCAGCAGGGAAGCTCGATGACAAACATTATGGCCCATTCAAGATCATCGATGTCATATCGCCAGTAGCGTACCACCTAGCATTACCAATGCACTGGCACCTCCACAACATTTTTCATGCCTCTTTACTAACACCTTACAAAGAAACAGACATACATGGAAAGAACTTCCTAGAACCACCACCCAAGATCATCAATGGTGAACCAGAATGGGAAATAGAGGTGATAATGGGAGAACGGAGGTACGGTCACCACAGAACCCTACAATACAAGATCAGATGGAAGGGATACTTGGCAGCACACAATTTGTGGGAGCCAGCGACCAATGTCAACACCTCAGAAGCTATAAAGAGATACAAAGAGCAAAAGTGACCAACAGGCAAGACCAACATGTCCAACAATAACCTCCCTGTGCAAATCAACGTCATCGCCATGGATGCCTCCACCAGCAGCCATCAGGACAGTGCACCACCACCCAAACAAGTTCAAAATCTCGTAACGACAGCTGCATCAGCAGAAACAATCCTATTGACCACCCTTATCAGCGCCCTTATCAAACGCCACAGAATCGACCGTGGAATGAACACAGAAGCCTTGGCTGTCCCTAACGTCCCACTCCACCTCACACCACCCTTCAAGGGAACGCCCACAGAAGCAGTGGCACTGGAGACACTGGCGGCTTCTGAAGGAGCACCCTCATCCATGTCCATCTCTCCATCATACCACATATGCAGCCTCAGCCCAGCAGAGACTGGGGAGACTGCCCAGAGTCTACAGATCCTACCCTTAGTAGAACCGGGAGAAACTGATGACCCAGAACCCCACGTGCTCACACCCTACTCCACAACCACCTACGACAATGCACCGCCCACCTACGAAGGACCACCACACCCTGGTTGGCCATGGAACCGTTGGTGGTGCTATGTCCAAGATGATGAAAGAGGACTGCCATACGAGGAAGAGGGACAACAACCCAGGGCTGAGTTCTCTTACTATAAGATTGACAGAACCAATGGAGACCCAACACTATACACAACCAACGGGGCCAATCGAGTGCGCTATGCCTGCTCCGTTGTAGCCCAGTCATGGGAAAGGTCAAATGATGGGGAATTCCTGGATGCGCCTGCAGTTGGGACCCACACGATCATGGACACTGATTTTAACCTAGCCTTATGGAGCATCAATGATGCGGGGATCCATGCAGACGTCCATCATTACTGACAGCGAGAACTAGAGCACATACACCTGTGGGAAAAAGAGGCGACAGTAAAGAGGCTGGAAGAATTTGCCTTCAAAGAAGGAGCTTCCTTGAACAAGCAAAGGCCAAGAACAAAAGCAAATTACACAAGATTGGGGAGCAACTGCTTTGTGTCAGGGCAACCAGTGCTATCCTTGACAAAATTGAAGAAAGGGAAGATGACCACAACCAGCGCTGGGAGTTCCTTAGGACCAGACATCACCAAACACCCCACCTCGAAGCTGCGCAGGGACCTTGACTGTGACTGCGCCACTGCCAGTACTGTCTTTTCAACCACCAAGCCAAGTACTGCGAGACCCACTATCTCTGCACCAGGAGATGACTACAAGTGGGTGTGTGTCATTGCCAGGTGCCCCTTACTCACTGTCATTACAGAAACAACCTCCTGAACACCTGCCCCTTTGCAGGAAAAGGGCCGTGCCACCAAGGGAATATCATCGACCTCTTGCAGGATGAGCTGGAAGACCGCTACGGAGATCAAGATACATGGGACCCCAAGATAGAAATGTTGAGGGAGGTACACTACATCAATGACACAGACTAGAAGAAGCTTCAGTGGACCCAGAAAGTATGGCCGGGACAGGTGCATGTGTGGTTGGGGCATGCACCACAGAGCGTGTGGAATTACTCTTAAGGAGGGGGTCATGCCATGACTTCGGAACTTCATCAATTGACCCTGTAGGATTATGTCAACAGCAGTGACTCATAGGGGGTGACTCATATACAATACTAATGACTGATGCTTTTCTTCTGTGCTTACTGATCTTAGCACCTTGCTTACTGAACCCACAAGTACTTACTCA
The DNA here is from genome assembly GCA_003313875.1 of Russula aff. compacta. Lineage (NCBI taxonomy): Eukaryota > Fungi > Basidiomycota > Agaricomycetes > Russulales > Russulaceae > Russula > Russula aff. compacta. The sequence continues at coordinate 23,916 of QLOT01001592.1, forward strand.
GCTATGACATAGCATTACTAAGTGCCCAGGTACCTACTTAGTCAGCAGTTCAGTTCGTTTGTATATAAGCACCCAAGTGCACAGCAGTACAGACCAAGCTCAACTTGGTCTTGCAATCCAGAAGCCTTACTTGTCTTACATAAGCCTGACCTTCCATTCCTGTATCTCCTTCGCCACTACAGAAACTAGGGCTGGTGTGACACCCGGTCCAACGTTGCCCGGGAAAGCCTCCCAAGATCCCCGAAGATGCTTGTGCTGCACAGTCCTCTAGAACCGTGACATCCTGGCAGCAGTTCAATGGCATGGTCCTAGACTGTGTATTGGGGAAGTCTCTGGGACTCCTCTTCACTAAATACTTTTGAGTGCTCTTGGTATTCCTTAGGCACTTTCAGCTCTCCCACTTTGTTTGTTGTTCCAATGGTAATCCTCCCCAGGTAGTACTGTGGTTGGTACCTAGTTATTGGTTGTGGCATGTTCTTGGTTCTCAGGGTATACCACGCTTTAGCTGCTTTTGGTGCAGAGAGAACGATAGGGAGGTGATTCATGTCAATCCACCCTCTCTTCCAGTTGATCCTTGGTTGAGTGGCTGCAAACCAAGGGTACCCTAGGATGGCTTTGTGTTCTCCCAGGTCAGATAGGAAGAATCTGTGGTTTGTCCTTTGCCCACCCATCTAAAGCTGTAGGTCAGTGTAGTATTTCAATGCTCTGCTTTTGTTCTCTGTTCCATCCACATTGTACAGAGGTCTGGGTTTGGCCAGTTGTTTGATGGGCAGTTTTAGCCATTGTGCATAGGATGGAATCATGAAGTTTTTGGTGGCTCCTGAGTCTACCAACGCTGTTGCTTTGGCTCTTTTTGCAATCGATCATGTATAGAAGCAGACCGTTATTGATTTCCTATTTGACATATACACATCATTGCTATCAATTCACCTGAGTAGTGCTGATCTAATCAGGCAGTGGAAAAATCCTTGGATGTTCCCATCTCCTTTGCCAGGTGTTGCTGGTCTTCGACTGTCATTCTTTGAAGGTGGGCACATACGGTTGCCACAGAGTCTTCTTCTACATCTCCCATTTCTTGGTCTTCATCAAGGTCAATGAGGTTGGCTTGGTTTTTGCCATACCACCTCATGTTTCGGTTGGTTTGCTTAGCTTTGGTGGGGCAATTTTTGGCAAAGTGTCCCACAATGCCACAGTTAAAGCAGGTGTTTGCATCACTGAAGCCTGTAACATTTCCTCAGCTGTTCTGGCCCTATCACCATCCTCCTCTGCCTCTTCCTCTCCAGTTGGTGGGGGCACGCCCCCTCCCGAGATCCATGGGTACCAGGGTGTTTCTCATAAAGTATGGGGCATTGGAGGAGTTGTATTGGGGTTGCAGTGCTGGCCTCCATTGACTATTGAACCCGCTATTCTGGGACTGCCTTGGCATGGGGAAGTTAGGTCTGAATGCACCTCCTGTAGCTAGTTGCTTTCTGATGCCATCCATAAGATATTGGGATTGGCACAGTGACTTGACTCATTCTTTTGCTTCTTGGTATATGAGGGGCATTGGAGGCGATAGAGTTTTGTCCAGCAGGGAGATTGGCAGCCCCCTTAAGAACATGTTGTAGGTTTTGTGGTTTCCTACAGTGTATTGTACCTTTCTTAGAAGGCTTTCAAATCAAGAGATGTATTCGTCAAACTTATAGTCCCTCATTTTGCAGTTCAGTAGATCATTTCCAGCCCTCTGGGATGCTTGAAAGTCCTGGAACTGTTCTTGGAACTTGTTTAGGAATTGGTTCCACAGGTCTGGGATGTTGTCCTGTGGCAGGTTGAGGCTGTCTAGCCATGTGCCCATATCCCTGGCCCATTGTGCCACTTCCTTGCCTTTGATAAGAGTGAGGGTAAAGGCAACTTTCTTGAAAGGAGAGTCATATCCTGCCACCCTGTGGTTGACCTGTAGGTATGCCTTGACTTCCTCTATGAAGTTGTCTGCTTTGGATCTGTCCCCATTGAACACTTGTGGGGGTTGTCCCATGGCCTTGACATCTACTGCTAGTGGAACTGGTTGTTGTGGGACAGCGGCTTGTCCAGGTCCTCCTGGGCCTCCTGGGCCTCCTGGGCCTCCTGGGCCTCCTGGTCCTCCTGGTTCTCCTCCTGGATTTCCCCCAGGGGCCCCTTTCCTTAAGGCTTGGTGCATGCCTTGCCTTAGCTGTTCTAAGGTGGTTAGATTTGCTTGTACTGGTTGAGTAGATGCAGCAGTCACTGCATGAGTGGCAGTTTGGGTTTGGGTAGTAGTCGACATGATGTGGGTGATATTAGGGGTTGGGTTTCCCTTCTGGCAATGGTCCAAGGGGAATTTCCAGTGCTGGGTGGAATGTGCAGATTGGCGTGTGGGTGTGCACTGGTGTATTATGTTCTAATGCAGTAGGGCTGCTCTTCAGTTCCTCTTGGATTTGCGCTAGTCTGATTTGGTTGTCTAGTTCTTTGTCTTCTTCGCCCTTGGATGATTTGTTGACTGGATCCTCAAGATTGTAGTCACTTAGTTTCTTGAATTGTACTCCTAGCAGATATTGGTCTTGATTCATGTCCCAGTGGACTTGGTACCATGCTCCTCTGTAGCGGCACACTTGTGGCGAGTTCTTCTTGACCTTCTGGTCTTGATCTAGCAGCAATAAAATGGGGTGTCCTCTGTAATTGTATTTGTGGAATTCGTCGACTTCTTGTACATGTGAGTTTGGTTGTCCAAACGTTGCTTCCCTCCAATGGACGATAGTTCCCTTTTTTGTGGAACTGCTAGCTGTGGTGTAATAAAGTTGAGTCTAATGTCACCACCAAGGGTTTGACAGTAACAAGAGACTGTAGCTAAAACTCTGTAGTGCCTTAGAAGACTAATAAAGATGAACTGGGTTCCCGCTTGCAGTGCTGCAACACTGTAGCCACCCCTTAGAGAGAGAAGACAGAACAAAGAGCAAGTCACTAGATTGACAAGAGACTTAACTTGCTGGTACAAGGTAGCTAAGAGTCCCTATTTATGGAAGATGAGGGCCCAATGCCCAAAGGGGTGAACAGTACTCAGTATAGTAATGAGAAACTAG
>QLOT01001593.1:0-11110 GCA_003313875.1 Russula aff. compacta
CTGCATTCTGTGTTTGTTTTTCTGGATTTTCTATGTGCTTCACCAGGTACCATCACCACACACCCAGGGAGTACTAAAAGCCTCGATCTATCATGGGGGCTTTTAGGACTCTTTCTTTTCAAGCGATCTTATCTCATTCCCTCCCCCTCCAACAATGACAGCTGTGAACCCCAAACATCTGCTCTATCTTCACAAGGCTCGCCGCCTTTTCACCTTACTTAGCTGCATTTACATACTACTAGTAACACTAGGAGCGACTCCCTTCGCACAGGCGCAGTGAGTTTTGCTCTCAGAAATACTATTCCTACTATTTATTTGCTGGTCTTGTGACACCTGCCTCTGTTCTCCGTCTTTAGGCTTCTCTTTATGCACAACCTCAAGCGCCCTTTCTTTGCTCAGTACGACATGCCAGAGAAGTATGATCTTGCGCGTAAGACTTTGGGTCTGCCTCTAAATATTCACAATTGCTCATTGAATTTTTTGTTTTTTCATCTTGGACATTCCATAGCGTTCAAAACCCATGATGTACGCATCCAAACGGTTGACAACGAAACGCTCGGCGCATGGTTCACGTTCGCGGACCCATTCTACGCCACGCACAAAACGCGCTTCTTAAGCGTCCCCACGACGAACCTATCATCACCCGCGTCTGTTGCTGTGACCCGTGATGACTTGATCCGCGGCGCGCTGCGCACGCACCCAACTGTCCTCTTCCTGCACGGAACGACGGGCACCCGGGCGGTGCCGCTCCGCGTGCAGCAATACCAGGCGTTCGCGACGCGGTTGCGCGCGAACGTGCTCGCGCCCGACTATCGCGGCTTTGCGGACTCGACGGGATCGCCGAGCGAGGCCGGCCTCACGCTCGACGCTCGCGCGGCGTGGGACTGGCTCCGCGCACGGGGCGCCTCGCCGGACAGCGTGCTCGTCGTCGGAAGTAGCCTCGGCACGGGCGTGGCGGTGCAGTTTGCGAGCGCGCTCGAGGACGAGGTTGCCCGGGCTGAGGCAGACGATCGGATAGTACATTCACATGTGGGGAGTAGAGATATAAGAATTGGCGCCAGGAATAGCAGCAGCAGCAGCACTGGCAGGACCCGGGCAAGTGCGATGGTCCGCGAGAGACCACGCGGAGTGGTGCTTCTATCGCCATTCAGCAAGCTCGAGACGCTACTCGATACGTATTATATCCTCGGGCTCATGCCGCTGTTTGCGCCTCTCCGGACGGTCCCTTACCTGGCCAGTAAGTCCCTCACCTCGGACGGGTCACACGAGCAAAAAAAAACAAGGGTACTGAACTTGTCTGGGCGTTTGGAAAAACAGATCTAGTCAAGAAGTTTATAGTCCATCGATTTGATTCGCTCGCCAAAGTGGTGGTACGTACAGTCCTCTTCAATATTCTTTCCAGAAAAACATTTCGAACGTGGTCTCACATCCGCCGGCACGTCATCCCGTGTTCGGAGTGGATCGGCCGATGATGCCACACGTGTGATTCGTGGGCCTTGGGTTCCGGGGTTTGACGCTGGGGATGCGCATCGCATGCTGATCAACCTTTTCGCAGGGCTTGAAGGCGCCACTGTTGATCGTACATGCGGAAGATGACTTGGATATCCCAGTATGGCATGCGCAAATGCTGTTTGATGCCTTTTTGGAGAAGCATTTGCCCCCTCTGCCTAAGATTACCGGAGAGATGGTGGAAGCGTCGATGGGAAGGGCAGGAGATCGCTTCCCGGCATTGTTAGAAGCACGGGCAATGCGGCGAGGAGAGCTTGTGACAGTGAGGGAGATGGAGCGCGTGGGGCGTGCACAGGAGTTCTCAAAGGATAGGGCAAGCGGAAAGGTTGTGTTCCTTCACACGTGGTGGGGTGCGCACGATGTTGGGCTCGTAGAGGGAGTGCAGGATTACATGGCCGAGATGTTCCACATGGGATGAGCCCAAGTTGAGTTGAGTGAGTGAGACCGAGGGAACGGAGACAGCCGGAGTATATCATGCTAAATTTGTCCAATTTGAAATCATTGCCGTCAACTCACGGCGACCAACCACCAGAGCGTGATGAGCACAGGCACGGGCACAGGCACAGGCGAGGACAATCATCCTGCCCGGTCTCTCAACGCCTCCTTCGTTTACCCCGTCAAGTCATTGCTCACCGGAAATATTCTTCCAGCTGGCCGCCCTACCCCTTCAACCCCAAAACAACACTCGAGCAGCTTGGATGACTCTAACTCCAGCCGCTCTCCTGCCGAAGGGTCAGGTCATGATGCTGACAACTGGAACTCTGCGATGCTCTCAAAGTCCCAAGATTTGCATGTAGGGCTCCCACCAGTGGACCATCAGGCGAACTCGCGACTCCGGAAGCCGAAAGCGCGCGGAGAGGGGCGAGTACCCTCCCCAAATTTCCGGCATTATCCTGGGGAGGACGCGCCCACCCGATCATTCGCCACCGTCCCTGTGCCATTGTCCTCGACGAGCGCCGTCAGTTCTCTATCCGCTTCTCCTACAGGCGATAGCGGCAACATCAGCGATCCAGATTCGCTCGGCTTGCACAACGGCACTAACGGCACCAGCTCGCCCCCTCCGGAGTTGAATCCTTCTCACCCGCCTAACTTTACTGAGATTACTAGCGGTGTCTTCTCGGGTTCTGCTGCAAACTTCGAGTTCTATCCGCATGTCTATCGTCCTCACTTGGCTACCTACGTCAACATTTCAGACATCAGCATTGTGCATCTTCCACCGTGTAGCCCCACCCATTCAGCTCACGGCCACGGCACCCCTACGCACGGCGCAAGTAACCAGCACGCTTCGGGTCCCTACCCAACTCGCCACTCGTCCTCCTCGTCAAGTCAGCCTGTATGGTCTACGTCACAGTCACAGTGCGAGTCTCTCCCCTCGTTGAACAAGAGCTGCGTGGATGGCATTGGGACATCGCCTGCTGTGGATCTGGAGGGCAGCGTGGTGTCCCGACAATCCGTCAGGTCAGACGACTCTGCGCCTGGGACTGGTAGGTCCGGCGGCGCAAGTGGTGGATACCCTGGTGATGAACTTGCCACGTTCCGGTTCGAGCATCGGGAGGACGGTGATGGCCATCATGTGGTCATAGGACGTGAGGGAAAGCTCTTGCGATGTGAAGATGAGGTACGCTGTTCACCCGATGTGTATCTTACCGTGCCTTTCCACTTCTCATCGTTTCGTATGCAGCCCATAAGGACCCCCGGTGCTGTGCAGGGGTTCGGCGTGCTCGTTGCCGTACAAGAAGATACCAAGAACGACAGGCTCCTAGTCCGGCAAGTTTCGGAAAACTCGACTGAGCTCCTGGGACTCTCTCCTCACTACCTCTTCTCGTTGACTTGTTTCACTGACGTGCTCCCGGACTCGCAAGCCAGCATACTCTGGGATAACATTCAGTATCTCGCCGACCCGGATGAGGATTCTCCTAGCGAAGATGACTCGCCACACGTCTTTCCGCTCAGTGGCTGGGGAATGCCCGGAAGCGCTCTCCACGACGACGGCGATAGTGACCCTCAGCGTCGCCGTTCGTGGTCTTGCTGGTGTGCTGCTCATCTTCCCAAAATGACGGGGGATGCTACAGCCAGTGGTATTCGCGACCTTGTTATACTCGAGTTTGAGCTTGAGCATGATGTGTTCAACCCCCTGTATCCTGCACCCCCTCCTTCGCAAAATGTTGATCAGCAGTCGGATCTGTCCTCCCCTGGCAGCACAAACTCCTCCAGTACCCTCCTTACCACTGCAACCCCAAAGGTCTCAGACTCGGCTACGGTAGAGTTCTCTACCCTCGGCCCCTTCTCGCCCCCAGAAAGCGCGCTGATGTCGTCATCTGTGTCCAGTCCGACCACTCAGACAAATGCACGGGCAGTATCTGGGCTGGAAGGCGATGACAACTGGACGCCAACTGCAGAAGATATTCTCGAGAGCACGACGAATTATGCCAAACCGCTGCCCGCCCTTGAGCGCATTCGCAAGCTCAGCGGAATGGCGCAGCCACCCTCTGCGACTGGGCCCGGCGTAGATGCACTCGCTGCGGCCTCGAAAAACTCGGGCAGTAGTTCCCCTGTGCGCACGCGGCGCAATCAGCGGAGCAGGAGCACCGGGGCTGCGGGCCTGATGGATGTCTTTGCGGTGATATCGCAGATCAACGAACAGCTCAGCGCAGCTCCGGACCTAGACACGGTCCTTAAGGTCGTCGTGGGTCTCATCAAGGACATCACGCAGTTCCACCGCGTGCTCGTTTACCAGTTTGACGAGAACTGGAACGGGCAGACGGTCGCAGAGCTCGTCGACTGGAATCGCACCCACGACCTTTACCGCGGTTTGCACTTTCCCGCATCGGATATTCCGGCACAGGTGGGCCGAGAACGTCATTAAAGATTCAGGACCCGATGGTTTGACTTGGTCCTTTCTTTCGCAGGCGCGACAGCTCTATACCATCAGTGCGTCCCGTATCTGGCTTATATCGCCCCCCCCCTTTCGCAGCCTCGCTCAATGTCGACTAGATAAAATAAGACTGCTGTACGACCGCGAACAGCCAACCGCACGGCTCATAGTCAGGAGCAAAGATGACCTCGAGGTCCCCTTGGTACGCGGGCTAATTAGAATCTTGGTCCAGACTATGCTGCTGACCGGTGCAAACCTTAGAACATGACTCATTGCTACCTGCGCGCCATGAGTCCAATCCATCTCAAATGTGAGCATCGATCCGTGCTGTCCTTCCTTCCCGGTTCCTTACGTTAGGGGCCGCCGTTCCAGACCTCGCTAACATGGGCGTGCGTTCGTCAATGTCCGTGGTACGTCTAGCCGCGAAGCTCAAATTGTTTTATATTTCTGCGCCCATTGTTTGACGAGATGCCAATAGTCGATCGTCGCATTTGGCCACCTGTGGGGGCTCGTGGCGTGCCACTCGTATGGGCTGAACGGAATGCGCGTGTCTTTCCCTGTGCGCCAGATTCTTCGGCTCATGAGCGACTCGATCTCGCGCAACGTCGAGCGGCTCAGCTACGCGCAGCGACTCCTTACCCGCAAGCTGGTTCGTCTCGCCACCCTGCCCCGTGCACTCTTCAGCGTCTACTCGACCTTACTCACGCCGCCTTTCTTCGATCGCAGTTCAACGCCATCACGGGCAATGCGAAGCAGCAACCCCAGAGTTACATCGTCTCAAACGCGGATGACCTGCTCGGACTATTCAACGCCGATTTTGGCGTGCTCGTCATTGGCGAGGGCGCCAAGATCCTCGGGCCAAACGAGCACGGGCAGGAGGTCCTCGTCGTCGCCGAGTACCTCCGCCTGAAGCACTTCAACACGATTCAAGTTTCTCAGGCTGTCACGAAGGACTTTCCCGATCTGCAATTGTCGACCGGCCTCGAGGTCATCGCGGGCTTGCTGTTTGTTCCGCTCTCCCAAAGCGGGAGTGACTTTATTGCGCTGCTGCGTAAGGGCCAGCCGCGTGCCGTGCGTTGGGCGGGCAGGCCGTACAAGGATGGTGTGGATGGATCGCGCGCTTCGCTTGAGCCTCGTGCGTCATTTCGAGTATGGTCCGAGACCGTCGCTGGCCGGTGCCGCCCGTGGTCTGATGAGCAGCTGGAGACGGCTGGCGTGCTATCGTTTGTCTACGGGAAGGTGCGTCGTGATTTGACTGCCCGGTCCATTGTCCATCCTTGACAGTACAGGTATCATAGTTTATCGAGGTCTGGCGCGGACACGAGCGCGAGAAGGAAAACTCGCTGCAGATGACCAAGCTGACGAATATCCTCCTTTCGAACGCAGGGCATGAAGGTATACCAACTGCGCTACTCCCTGGGGTTGATAGCTGACAGATCTGACAGTACGCACTCCATTGAATCACATCATCAAGTAGGCCGCCCCTTCCCTATCTACTATATGCTGTTTTGTCCTTTTTGCTAACTAGAGGGGCTGTCTAAGCTGTCTGGAGCTGGCGCTAAACGGCAAACTGGACAATGAGACACGTGAGAACCTGAGTAAGTCGTATGCGGCGTCCAAGGTCCGTTTGTTTTTCCTTCCTTGCTTCCTGTGGCCGACAGTGATCACTTACAGAGTCTGCTCTTTACTATCAATGATCTCTTGGTGCGGTGGATTTTGGCGTCCGTCTAAGCTCCTCTGAATCCCCCCCCCTTCTTCAGAATTTGACGAGGGTCGAAAGCGGCCACGAGATGACATTCCACGAGCCTTTCGACCTCCCATCTGTCATTATGGAAGCGACAGACCTTTACAAGCACGAAGCGAAGCGGAACGGCCTCGGATTTGAACTGAATTTGGCTGGCGATCCTCGCATGGTCATTGGAGACTCGAGCAAGGTCAGGACAGTGGTAGCGAATCTCACGGCCAATGCTTGTAAGAGACCTTTCCTTTCTTTATCTTCTCGTGTGCGGACCACTCTTTTCGTTAGTGAAATACACGCAACACGGCGCCATTACTGTGTCGTGCCGTGCGTTCAATGAGCCGGAGGGCCTCCGGAACTCAAAACGGGTCTCCGTCGAGATCATCGTGAGTGACACGGGCTGCGGCATCCCGACCAACGAGCTCGAGAGCATCTTCCGCGAATTTGAGCAGGTCGAGTCGGCGCAGCCCAAAACTAGTGCTGCACCCGGACTCGGACTCGGCTTGGCTGTTGTCGCGCGCAGCGTCGAGCAGCTGGGCGGCCAGCTCCGCGTGGAATCCAACGTTGAACAGGGAAGCCGGTTCTCATTTATTATGCCGTTCACGCTGTGGGACGAATGCGATCAACATTTCATGGGGCAGCACGGTGGTCACCGAACTTGCTCGCTGGTACCTTCTTCTCCTTCCCCTTCCGTCGTGAGCGCGGGCCTGCCCATCGAACACGAACACGAACACGAGGTACCCGTGCAGGGCGTGGTGCCCTTTATGTCTGTCTCCCCGGCCTCGCAGACGACGCCGGCCCCTGAAGCCGTCAAGGTTGGTAAGGGCTCCATAGGTCGAGGGTGTGGGACCCAGCTCAGAATCCTCAGCGTCGAAGTGCGTTACACTGTTTCATTTCTTGAACTCATTGTTTGGGTATTTAATCTGCTATATATGCTTTAGGACAATGATATCAATAGGCTTATTCTGGCTAAGCGTCTCCAGTTGGATGGGCATACCGTCGTCAATACGACGAACGGGAAGGAGGGTGTTGAGATGATAGAGGAGGACCAGGCGTTTGACTGCGTTCTGATGGATATCCAGTAAGCCTAGCTCCAGTCAGTTTCACCCTTCCGACCTTATAAACGTCACAGAATGCCTATCCTCAATGGCCTCGAAGCGACTCGGCGAATCCGCCACCTTGAAGCGACCAAATTGCCAAAGATGGACCGGCATTCACACCTGCTCAACGGGGGGAGGATCCCCATATTCGCTGTATCGGCTTCGCTGGTCGAACGGCAGCGCGAAGAACTCAAGCAGACCGGGATCGACGGATGGATCCTAAAGCCAATCGACTTTGGGCGGTTGTATACTGTCCTACGTGGCGTGATGGACCCCGAGCAGCGCTCACGCGATGAGTATCGTGTTGGGAGGAGCTGGGAGATCGGAGGGTGGCTGCTGCGGCCCTCGCCACTGCCTCCATCCGTCTCGGCCAACGTGCCATCGACCGATCATCATGATGGTGCAGACCTTCCCACAGCTGCTGCCACAAGATAGCAATAGGACCAAAAGCCGATACTTTTCATGAGCTATGGCCGCTGGACTGCCACTGCTCTGGGCCCAAGACATACAACACAACGAATGCCTGATTTATGGTGGCTTTGACCCAGAAGTCCCCCTGTATTATAAGGATGTGTTCACGGTCGTTGTCCCCCCCGCTCATACACGCACACGGCGCACATGGCTGCCTTTGTACTACATCTCAATCCCTGCCGGCATACTCACACACGCCGCTGGAACACGGGTCCATCTCTTGTTTATATTTCTTCCGTTCACCCCCTTCTCCATCGCTTCTCATCTTTTCCGTACCTCTTCTTCCTAACCTGTATTATTGATCCGATCTTTTTTTTGCTGGGATTTATCGCGTCTATCACTCGCGTCTTTCCGTGGTTCCTGGGTTTGTCGCTTCATTAACATATCTATTCTCATCGTCTTGACTAATACCGTCTATACTCATACAGTTTCAACGGCTGTTGGATCCAGTCAAGTCTTCTCGTGGCATTTAGTATTTTGTGTCGTCCATCCGTACGTCCGCCTAGACCACCTAGACCGCAATCATCATACACGTAAGCATCTTGGATATGGGCCAGAAAGGTATTTTAGTAGAATAATCAATGATTGCTGCTACCACATCTGACATCTGACGTCTTTTGTGTGCCTGTCATCACGGCATTGTGTGGTCTACGAGCTCTTGCCTGGAGGACTCGAGTAAAATCCACATTACGACTGCTTTATGTCCTCAGCTTTGCTGATAGAACTACAGGATCTGATCTTGTACTGCATCCGCTGATTACCTGCCACCACTGACTCCAGTCAGTCATATCGCTGGTCAGGCTGGGTAGGCCCTGACGGGGCCTGAACAGGTAGAGGTGTAGGAGGCGTCACCAACGCAGGTTATTGGGCGCCGAGCTCGCGGGAAGAATGCTGGAGATGATTGCCAGGTCCAAGACCGAGCGTACATCGCATCTGCACTAGCATCCCCCAATCTCCAGGCGCAGGCTGCTTGGCATCGCTTCCCAGACCAACGGTCGCTGAATCTTTCTGTTGCCAAGACAGGAAACAGACGGCCACCAGGGCAATGAATTCTCCCCCTTTTCAGGTACAGTTACAGAATTTGTGTTACAAGTTCAGTTAAACAAAATACCAAAGAAAAATCATTCCAACGATTCCCCCTGTTTCACGCAGGCGCACTAGAGGGGGAGGGGCGCTAATCAAGATCATCGAGCGCTCGACGGTAAAAATCTATATCGAAAGGGACGCGACCAGGATCAGAAGGTGGTGGTCTGAAAAAAGAGAAAGAATGTAAGCGAAGGAACTTTTATCGGTAGCGGTGATCATATATATATCATCGCAAAGGAACAATGTCACATACCTGCCCCCGTTGTGTTCTGAGAAGTGCCGGCCAGAGTGCGAGTGCATGTTCATGTCAGGAGTGCGCTCGAAGATCTGGTCTCCAGCATTCACGATATCACGCTCAGACACTGGCTGGTCCGTGGGTATGTCGTGTATCGGTTGCGTGGGGGGTACAAGCAGTCGAGGCTCACGCGCGTCTAAGTCTCCGCCACTGTCGTTCCATGAACGAACCCTCACATGTCAGTTTTTGTTTGCATTGGACGGGCGGCGGGCAGAATAAAAAAAAACAGATACGCACCCAACTGGCGCAGCGAGGGCAACGGGTGAGATAGCCAAGCCGACGAGGGCATAGGCAACGATTTGAAAGGCGGAAGGGCGCATCGGCAAGACCTTATAGTAAGATCGAAAAGGATCTGGATTTTAAGGTCTCGGGAAAATAAAGTGGGAGAGCGGAGGCTTTTGGTTTGTGGCGATGAGGGTTCGGATGAGAATTGCAGGGAGACCTGGGGCAAGTGGGAAAAGTTCCGACTCACCAACTGCTACCAAGTACTTCAGTAGAGGAGATGCGACCCGCGAACTAGATGCTGAGCCATGGCTGTCCCTTTTATAGGCAGAGATGATCAGCGAGAACACTGGTACTACGGTACCGTACACAGAATGCATCTGCCAGCGTCAGTTTGTGTACGTGTGAAAACGTAGGGCCTGGTCCCTGAATGCACGGAGTGATCGGCAGCAAGCCTGCGAACTCTGAAATTGATGGACCCTCGATGCTTCGTAATTTATTAAGCTATTTTCGGGTCTTTTTTCAATCCATCACCACGTGTTACAGTCCAACTGGGACTATAGCACATGCACAGAGGTATATGGATCATGATCCTGCATTCATTATGTCTTCCTATGAACTCCATCGCAACAGTGCCTATCACAAATAAGTGCCTGGTGCTGGGGCTTGACAACGTGCTCTCCTGTGCCTATGACCATCGGCGACACGATAACAATAAGTAGGTTGTGGCGTAGTAAATCAAAGGCTGAGCCAGTTTCGCCTCTTTACCTGTACTTGTCCGTGGTTAAAAACTATCTGAACCTCAGACGGCAAAGGGATTGGGCGAGGAGAGACTCGAATGGCTTTGGTGTTCATGCCCATCCCAAACAGCAATGTAATAGGAACGCATCCCCACGGCAGGCACAGATCAACATCTTACAGCTTGATTGATGACCAGCGAATCAAGGTAGAGGCGCACCGGCGCACATCTGCCAATGACTATGTCAATATGCGCCACATCCCCAATCATAACATCCTCCCGAGGAGTCACTACACTTCAACCCCCAGGCCTCAGGATTCTAGCGGGGGTTGCATAGGGCGAAGAGAATAAAAATTGAGCTTGGGTCAGGAAAGAGACAGGGCCACTGCTGCAAATGGGGGCCGCAAGAAAGGCAAACTCAAGGCACGAAGACAAATGACTGAGTCAAAAAAGGGGACCCCTGAAGGGCTGCCAACAGTGGCGGAAAAGGTCAGGAGCCGAATCAAAAAGTACGCAGCACAAGACAGACGCTACCCCTTCCGCAGCCGCAGAGGGGATAATAGGCACCTAAGGAGCCGCAATAGAAAGCGTAGACCTGGAACCCGACGGAAGGTATTGCTGCTCCTGCGAGTTTGCCTTGAACGCGCCAGACATCACGTGGACATCACTCTTGTATGTCAGGGCCAGATATGCCTTGGAGCTCGAGGGTGAGTCACGAAATCCCAAAGAAGGAGCGAGCGAAACAGCCCTGTTCTTGGCAGCAAACAATGTGCAAGTTGCTTGCAAACGGTTGTGCCTTCTCACGCGGCGATAACGCCGGCTCGGACCGCCGCTCCGTCACTTCCCGACTCGCTTCTCGCCCACATCTATGTTTTACTGTAGTACTAAATGCTTCGCAGCTGGAGAGAGAGCACAGCAGAGCGGCCTGGCATAGCTGTCTTTTGCTTTCTAAGTAGATTGCCGTCAAGAAGACCTCACTAACATTGAGTTCGCCCGCCCTCCTCGGCTCCCCCACCGAAACCTCGCCCGCGCCACTGCAGCAACAACAGCAGCAGCACCTCGTCGTGCCCACAAC
>QLOT01001595.1:0-11544 GCA_003313875.1 Russula aff. compacta
ATCTTCTACGTGGACAACCGCAAGTAGACTGGAGCATGTTGACAGTACTGCCTCGACAGGGTCTTCCAGGCACCAGTCCTCATAGAATTTTGGAATTGGTCCTGCATTGAAATCAAATGCAAGAAACTGTGCGAGTTCGTCGACACGGAGTGGTCGGGAAGCGACTGAGACGCATTGGAACAATCGGTGAGCAAGTTCCCAGTCTCCCTTGTTGATCTCTCTCAACGTCCGTGCATACGTCTCATCGAGTGTATCCGGTAATTCAGCCAGTGCATGCCGAATACGTCCTGGGTGGCGGCCGCAGATGTAGACCACTTGACAATAAACCCATCGGAACCTACATTACAGTTATCAGCGAAAATCTTGAAGGATTCAGGGATTGATTCCTTACATCCCGTCAGCTTTTTTTGTGAGGACATCAATCACTAATTGCTTGTCCTCCGCTTTCCATCTTCGGTTCTTTGGATGCATGTTAACGACAGACCTGATATAGCTGTCGATGTCTTGCATTTGTCCCAGCTCGTCGTGTAGGGAAACGGTGTGTGATGTCAAGGGATCGAGGACAAACTTGATGTCCGTCTCTGGTCGGCTAGTGACGCATATACGCAGATTCGGAATTTTTGAGTTGATAAGTCCCTCCACAAGCAATAGGACATTCTCGCGGGCCGATGGCAGAGCAGATGTATTCGGACATTCGTCCAAGGCATCGATAATTAGATAGACGGGCGCTTGTCCTGGGAGTTTCAATATGTCCTTTAAGCATCGGACGAGTGCATCCCCGCTGGGGTTTTGCGCACCACGAAGGTGTGTGACGTAGAAATTAGAAAGGATATCGCAGTAAGTGTCAGACTGATTGCAAAGCTGGAATAGGAGGGATGAGAGCAGCCCGCGGAGGTCCTTCTTTTGATCCTCTCTAAAGTCACAGTAGAAAAATGCCAGTGACGCGAGCCCCGATCTCCGCAGGGCATTGACATCCTCGACGATCGCGGAACTGGCAAACGATATCATAAATTCCCAAGCCAGGCCGAAGTAGTGATAAGATGAACGTACCAAAGGATACTTTTCCCGGCGCCCGCTACAAAAGGGGAAACCATCAACGTCTGCTAAAGTGTCAGGGTCAGGTGATAAACAACATACGTTTCCCATGAATCCATAAAATGGAACCCGGTCCAGACCGTTTCCATTCCGAGAAGGTGTCACCCTGGACGAACCAGTCTGCGGTGCCGTTGTGGCTCGACTCGCGGGCGATGTTGTGATTTTTCCATGGATCAGGAGGGGAGAGCCAGGTTCGAATGTCTTGTTGGAACTTGTCACCTGTCACCTGTATGTAACCCAATCTCAGTGCTTCTGTTCACCAATCGGAACCTTAGGAAATAGCTGACGTTTCGACTTGTTTATGTCGCTTGCCATTTTCTGCATCAATTCTAGTGTCCAGTCAGTCATAGGATTAGAATATTTTCACAAACAACACGTACCAAGCGCATCCCTGACATTATCAGCAGATGCCTTGCCATCTAGGTGTAGAGGTACAGTATGAATGTTCACCGCCGCACAAGGAATGCTTAGGAAAGGTTTCTCACCGTCCATCACCACCCTCATATTCTGCATCAGACCATAGACGACCCCCAGAGTCTGCGTTGCAGTTGTTCGAGCTTCGTCCTGTGTCAGTCGATCCAGTCTCTGTAGCACCACCTCGACGTCCTTCTCTCCAAAGAACTTCTTTACAAATTTCTCTTCATTGCCATCAGTCGGGTAACGCATCAATAAGGATGAACTCACTTGCTCGTCCCTGCTGAATCTGTTTCGTTGCCAATCCGAGCGTGGAGAGCAACTCCACCATTATCTTCACGACTATCTCAGTCAGCGCCACTGTAGGAGGGATCTTTGTGTAGATGTCAAGTCGCTTCAAAAAGTGCTCGATTGACTCTAGCAACTCGACGAGTGCATCATAGCTATCATTGACGCCTTTGATTGCCTGGGAAAGTTGGGTGTCACAAGGATACGCATCGAAAAACTTAAGAAGCACATACGGCTAGCAGAACAGCAAGGCCTGTATGTATTACTTTGGCAGACGGGAATGACTGAGACATGATCGTCAGAAAAAGTCGTAGATTATATGAGCACCTCCCAACATACCAGGCCGACAGCATCACCGAGTCCAGCGGTAGCGGAAAGCCTACACAGGACTGATACGAGATTCTTGAGGGGTTTCAATATTCTATCGCTTCCTCGGAATTCGCTCAAGGCATTTGCTTGCTGTTGAAGGACGGCGATAATAGATTCGACTGAGTTGCAAGTCTGGAGTTGGTGGGCGAGTGGGTGATTAGGCAAGGATATGCCCGTCTGGTGTTCATAGTCCTGCAAGGCGGACTCGAAAAGGTCTTGAAAACGAGAGGATACAGACTGGTCGCCCATATGAAAAGTGAAGAATGTGCTAGGAAAGCGGAGATAGGGATGAGGGATGGACCGATGGTAGAGTGCGATGGAGGAGGACTAGGCTGATGAGGCGTGCACTGCCTCAATCGATAAGTGCGTCGGAGTTCTCCAGACTGCCAAACTCCGATGTAGTGTCCGATATGTAGTGTCCGGCAGTCCAGTGCGGTTCACACCGCACACCTGTGCAACTTGGCCACTGCTGGTCATTACTGGCCAATCAGAGCTGTTCGAAAGCAACCATTATAGAAGAACCTTAGAAGAAGTATAAAAAATGACGATGGATGTTAACCCAACGCTTGGTCGTGCTGCCATGAGTTCGAGGGCTGCAGCTTTCGAGTGAGCACCTACTTGTCCTCACCAATGTCCACACAGACACGATGACAATCAAAGAAGATTTAGGTGTGCTCCTCATGGGTCTTTTTTTTGCTGACACGTGCATTTAGATTTCGATGCGCCAGAGATACGTTTTTGGTTTATTATCGCCCTAGTGGGAGGAAGGACCTCGGACTCTGTGGCCCCCGGAGACCCTAGAGTCCACCGTACGGTCCACCGTCAGTACGTCGCCGATCTTTGTCGTTCTCTGCATCGGCACGAATCTGGCCACTCGTTTGATGCGTGTCTAGGATAAGATGTTACGTTGTCGCCCATCGCCACTTTATTTTCCCAAATCTGTCTCTGCATTCTCACTGTCTGTCTGTCCGGCTGCCAGTGGACCAAAGGAGAGAAGACTTCAGTTACTTATCCTGTTTGAGTATTTGGCCCAGGCTCGATTAACATGTTCAGCTACTAAACTCTGCACCGTACTCTTTGGAACAAGCCCAGCCAACAGTGTTCTTCCTGAGAAGTGGCAGTAGCCCTGGCACGTGAAGAACTGGTAGCTAGCTGTACTGACGCTCGACCCAGGACACCGCATTCACTCGAAAACAGCAATTCATAATATTCGTTTCCCGCCGGATGGAATTCATGCTCAGGGTCTACTTCGGTGACCTTTCGCCGTCCTCAATTCACTGCCGGTGGACGGTATTATGATGACGATCCGAAAGGAAGAATTTGGATGCGAGGTCGTTTCTCTTCACCTGCCGCCGAGCGTTCCCCTGCCGCAGACGTACTTTCACATAGTGGACATCCCCCAGCTAGACTTTTTTTTTGCATCCTCCGCCTCACTCACGATGTCTAACCTGATGTCTGCGTTGGCGTCAGTCCTCGCCACCCTTGAGCCGGCACGCGCGTCGAGGTCTATGCCGTGCTCCGCGTCAACGCCGACATACAGCAAACCCCTACCCGTCCAGTACGACCGGACAACACCCCATGCGCAGGTGCGCGCAGCGCGCTTACGCACGAACGAGGAGACGGAGCGCCGTGAGGACTTGGCGGCGCTCATCACGACCTCGGTGAGAGCCAATCATCCCATCATATCCATAACTTCAATCTCATCTATGCGTCTGACTGACGTGGCACGTCTTTTCTCCTTTCTACCCCAATTATATAGGCACAATGGGCCACGCTACGCCGCTCGTTTGCAAGCATAAAAACGGAATTCGCCGACTTGGACGGTCCCCAGAGGTGGTGGCGATACCACCGGCTCTGTCACGACCAGGAAGACCGCCACCGCGCGCACCATCAACGTCAGCGTGCAGTTCTGCTAGCTCCCCCGTGTTGGCGCGAGACGATAGCACTGTGCGCCCGAGCCATGGGAAGAAACGACTATTGTCAGTATCGGCACCCGGGTGGGGACCGCAGGCGGCATGCTCATCACGATGATCATGACAGAGACCGCTGGTCGGTTTATAGGCCTTAGTGCTGTTCTCGCGTGGTTTGGTTCTTTTAGACGATCCGTGATGCTTTGATGCTGATGTGTGTATATGTATGCGTGCGTGTGTGGCGAGCCGCCAGTTTCTATGGACTTACATTATTGTAATGTACTCTCGAATTGGAGTCTGTGCTAGAAGAGGCCAAGAGTGTGGTCCAGTGAAAGAGCCAATTCAGCGAGAAGAGATGATGTGCGCCCGGCGCGAAGTGGGAATACGCCATGTGGACGACCCAGAGCAGTGGTAAATGAGCAAGGCAAAGAAAACAGAAGTCTTTCTACTGACTTGTGACGGTTTATCCCAGCCTGTTCGTGAGGTCATGGGTGTTCGAGAATTCAGCGCCAGTCCCAGTCGAGTCTGCGCTGCAGTTTTTCGAGCTTCGCCCTATGTGGATTGATCCAGCCTCTGCAGCACCACCTCGACGTCCTTCTCCCCAAAGGTCCTCTTTTACAGATTTCTCTTCATTGCGATGAACCGGGTAGCGCATCGTAAGGATGGACTCACTTGCTTGTCCCTGCTAAATCTGTTGCGTTGCCAATGCAAGCGTGGAGAGCACGTCTACCGTGATCTTCACGACCATCTCAGTCAGGGCTACTGTAAGAGAGATCTTTGTGAAGATATCAAGTCGCTTCAGAAAATTTTCGATCGACTCTAGCAACTCGACGAGTGCATCATAGCTCTCAATGACGCCCTCAAGTTTGATGACCTGAGAAAGTTTCATGTCACAAGGATATAGAGAAACAAGAAACCCATATGGATAGCAGGACAGCAAGGCCGGCATGTATTGCTTTCGCATGTGGGAAACACTGAGACACGATGGTCAGAAAAAACGTAAATAACCCGTTATCACCACCAACATACCAGACCGAGCGTCAGCAAGTCCAGCGGCAGCAGAAAGCTTTTACAGAAATGATACGAGATTCTCTTTTGAAGTATTTCAAGATTCTATCCCTTCCTCGGAATTCACTGAAAGCATTTGCTTACCGCTGATAATAGACTAGACTGAGTTGCAAGTTTGGAATTGCTGAGCGAGTGGGTGTTCAAGTAAGGATATGCCTGTTCGTGGTCCTACAAGACAGACCCGAAAAGCTCTTGAAAATGAGGGAATCCTAACTGGTCGTCCCTATCGAATTGTTGAGCTGAGGAGCCCATACACTGCCCGCGAGCGACGCACCTGACCTGGTCAGAAAGTGAACGTGAAGTGTGCGTCCGGACTTCTCCGGACCCCCAGAACTCTGGTCCACGCCCCCGGCCCGGTAGCGCGGTAGCCTTATGATTCATGCATTGTTTAGCCATGGATCTTACGTCCGAACCACCACCACAAACGATCACTCATCTTATCAACTCCCCCCCCATTCCACCCTACAAGCCTCCTGACTCCCTATTTCCCCCGGACTTCGACAAGTACAACATTGCCTTCCACCCAAGAACTTTTCTAAGGTCTTCTGAAGGAAACCTCAGAAATGAGCAACTCGAACTCTGGGAAGAGGTGGCAGAGAGCTTGCGAGGCCCCCTCACTTTTCAACATGACTGCCAGTTCCAATCCTGGAACCAGTCATTAGCCGACGGGATCTCCCCAGATCACTTCTCCTCGGCAGTATCCCTTGTCATCGCAGCCCTGGATCACGGCTATTACCAAAACAAGGCAGAGCCCCTACTCTCCTCCCCTGAGTGGGCAGAACTAGCCTGCGCTGTGGTCGCAGCGGCGGGCAGAGGCTATGCCAGATCTCACAATGAGAAATACCCTGAGGGCCCGTCCATGGCCAGAGGCAGCAGCTTCGACACGGTCCCTCTTGACTCCAAACTATCCTTCCCTGACCTCTTCCACAGACTCGCAGCAATGGCGGAGGCCCTCCAAATGTACGTAGAAGGAGATGACCAAGTAGCAGGGTGGGTGCCGACCGTAGAGGAGGACACTACAGAACTCCTCCGCCTCCTGGCTATAAGACACATTGAAGAGGCCCTAGCCACTTGGGAAGGACTCGAGGTAAGCCGTCTGGCCCACCTTATGGTACCTGACCTCCCACAGCAAGCCCACGAGGCCAACACCACAAAACTGAGAGCCCTGGCTCTAGAACTGGGATACAAGCTCGTGCTGAACTCGGACCCAACCCCACCCATTGCAGAACCCCATAGGCAACCCTCCCCGCAGCCATCAGCCGCAAGAACTCCCAACCCGGACATGAATACCATCATGCAAGCCATCCAGTCGGCGCTAGCTCCGATCATCAGCAAGCTAGACGCGCTGGAGAAGGCCTCTGCCCCCTCCCAGGGAACCTCTGGGACAATCAGAGAACACGCCCCACAACCAAGGCCACCTCAATACACGGGGGCACCGGAACCCGCCGCCAACCCTGCCCAACAGGTGAGTATGCCAATACCGCAACTAACCAGTGGACCTACAGGCCAGGAAGACGAATGGAGGGCAGCCCCCGCACGCCGCCGACGGAAAAAAGGTAATAAGTCAGCGGACCAACCTAACAACACCCCTCAGCAGATCAACCTCACACCGCGGTCCTTCGCGTCGGTCGCAGCCACTGCTGCCCCGACCCAACCAAAAGAAGCCCATACCACCCAGCCAAATCTGGTGAGTCCCTCACCACCAGCAATCACTGGAGTCACCCTGCTACGGTTCGGTGGCACAACCAACAACACTACCGAACGACGAGTACGAGCACGCCTCCCGGATGCGATAGTCCAAGAGATCAAAGCTGACATGGCACGCGCTGTGGCCAAACCACTACCCATAATCGCAGGCAGATGGAGCTCGGGCGCCCGAAGCCAAGGCAACTTTGTCTTCACCATGAGAGGAAATGTCGACTTTGCATCCATCCAAAAATTTGAACACTTCCTCACCAAGCCCTTCCCGGGCGGAAGCCAACTCTGCCCAAACCAAGGCTGGACCAAGCTGCTAGCCCATGGAGTCCCCGTCCTAAATGACGAAGACAACGCCTTTGGCCCAGACGATCTCCTAGAGGAGGTCCGGACAATGTTGGGCCTTCGCAACGTCTACTTCTCCTCCCCCCCGCACTGGGTCAAACCGGTGCAAAGCATGTTGTCTTGTTATTTGTCACTGACCTTCGCCTTCTCTGACCCAGATGGCACTACCACCAAGAACCTATTGGACAGCAAGCAGGCCCTCTTTGGCAAACAAGTCACCATCGAAAGGTGGGTGGATAAACCGCCATTCGTACAGTGCGGCAGATGCCACAAACTGGGCCACAACACCGCCTCCGCAGTATGCCGACTCCCACAGGAAGCAGTCCGCTGCTTCATATGTGGGAAAGGGCATCTCGCAGACAACCATGCCCGTGAGTGCGCCAGAGCGAAGCAGCACAAAGTAGCTGGCACCTGCGACTGCAAACCTCACTGCATCTCCTGCAACAAGGCAGGCCACCACGCCAGGGACCCAACCTGCCCCACGCGGGATGGCTTCCGCACAAAACGGGCGAAGCCACCCTCAAAAGCCAAAGGTAAGGAGAAAGCCCCCACCACTAATGACCCCCCAGACATCAGCACCCCGACTCAGCCCCCGGTACACCAGGAGACCACAGCCACACACCAGGCGGCTATCAATTCAGGTAATCGACACACTCGCACTGACCTTACAGGCCCAGGCATTCCGCCGGAGGAAGCACGAACGATCACAGTGGCCAGAGCCCGGGAGCGGGCCAACACGGCCGGAGCTCCCCTCCCCACCGCTCTTGAACTCAAGGAGATCCAAGAGGTTCACCTAGAAGAGACCCGCCACCGCTTTGCAATGGCGACCAACCCCAGCACCACCTGGACGGAGGTCCAGGAAGTTGAGTATTACCTGGAAGGAGAACGATCTGCTCAACTCCCCAGCAGATACTTCTATCCAGGCATGCAGGCCATTCGACGCCTACAACTCTTCGCGATCGTCCCGAACGCCGCGGAGAACCTTCCTGACCTCATCACACCCGGCCTGTCCGGTAGCATGCCTGCACACTCCCGCTATGTATAATACACCAATTAACATAGCATCAGTTAACATGCGTAGGCGCAACGCCGCCACGCATGCACTCCTACACTCCTCACCCTATGATCATATAATTTTAATACAAGAACCCTGGTTCGATAAAATAGGCACCGCAAGGAAGGACACTGCGAGAGAAGGCATCGATGTCCTGGGGGGAGTGGCCTCTCCGGGATGGGAGGGTCACTACCCCGCTATCCCTGAAGGAGGCCGCGCTAAAGTCATGGCATATACCAGGAAGAGATCATGGGAGCACCTCAACGAAGCTGCCCCCTTCTCCGCCTCGGTCAGACAAGACCTTTGCTCACACCAGTGCGTCCTCATTCTGGACATTGCCTTTGACGACAGGACCTGGAGAATCATCAACTTCTACAACGACACAAGGGACCGGACAGCACTCGACACACTGCTCGCCCTGGACCTTGACCCGTTGATCCCAACCCTGGTAGTAGGTGACTTCAACACGCACTCATGCTCATGGTCCCCACCAGACATCACTCCCTCGTACTGGGCGAACAGGCTGGAAGAGTGGGCAATAGGTAACCTTCTCACACTCACTAACCAACCAGGGGTCATAACAAGGAAGGGCGCAGACCACGAGCGCGACTCCACTATAGATCTCACCTGGCACAACGATGCCGCAGCCATGGAGTCGACCTTCAACAACTGGTCCTTGGACTGGGCAGGCTCCCTCGGATCAGACCACGCGCTCACTAGAATCCAAGGCTCCCTATTACTCACTCCACCACCGGAACCACCCAACCCGCAAGACCTCGGCTTCGTCATCGATGACCGGAAGGCAGCCGAGTGGGGGCAACTCTTTAAAGCGCACCTAGACCAGGCTTCGCTACTACCAGACAAACCCACTGCTGACGAAGTAGAAGAGCGCACCAGACTCGTCCACGATGCCATCCAACTCGCCACCACAGCCACCATGAAGCCCAGATGACCCTTCCACCTGAAGGGAGCCCCCTGGTGGAATAGCGACTGCGCACAGGCTACAGACGAACTGCGTGCCGCGGAGTCAAAAGAGGACCGGAAACAATGCTCTGCCCGCCTCAGAGCGGCAGCCCGGAGTGCGAAACAGAAGTGGGGTAACCATGCCATAGAAAACTCAAACCTATGGGAGGTAGCTACCTGGCGACTAGGCAGACGAATGAATAAAGTTCCCCCACTGCAGGTCGAAGGTGGGCTGGCCCATGACCACGCTGACGTCTCCCACATTCTTTCAAGTAGATTCTTCAACTCAGAACCACCACCGGTTCCCCCGAGACTACAGGACGATCCACCCCCACGACCCACCAGATCACTGCCCAGGTTCGACAAGGAACTAGTGGCAGAGCTCCTGGCCGACACCTCCAACTGCTCAGCACCGGGCACTTCAGGCCAAACATGGCGACTCCTCAAATGGGCATGGAACAGCGATATGCACACGATGTTCAACCTAGTGGCTTCGTGCATCAAGGCAGGCCACCACTCATCAATGTGGAGACAAGCGATAGTTTGTGTGGTTCTGAAACCCAACCGTGCCGACTACTCACTAGCCAAAAGCTTCCGCCCCATATCCCTCCTGGAGTGTCTAGGCAAGCTAGTGGAGAAACTTGTCGTGCGCCTCCTCTACAGAGAGATCATTGAGTTCGACCTGCTGCCCACCAATCAGTTTGGAGGGCGGATGGCGTCCTCCACCCTGGACGCCGGCCTAACGCTACTTCACAACATACAAATCGCCCACTCAGCAGGCCTCTGCATGGGACTTCTACTCTTCGACATCCAGGGTTTCTTTGATAACGTCAACCGAGAAAGACTGACACAAATCATTGCTGACCTAGGCTTCGCACACGAGCTTGTCTCATGGACATGGACCTTCCTCGCGGATCGAACAGTAAGACTCAAATTTAACAACAGCATATCTGACCCCTTCGCTTCAGATGTCGGCACCCCCCAAGGATCCCCAATCTCGCCGGTCCTAGCCGTTCTATACACACACACCGTCCTCCTCAAAGCGAAGGCGCACCAGACGTCTCTAAGCATGTACGTTGATGACGGTGCCATTTTTGCCTGCGGCCATTCCTGGGACGAAGTAGCAACATCCTTATCGACCGTCTACTCAGCCTGCACCTCCTGGCTGGACCGCTCGGGCCTCACTGCTGAACCAGATAAAACAGAACTAATCTTTTTCAGGAGACAGCGCGAAAAGGAAGACCTGCCCGGGCACATCTTCCTCCCCCTGCCAGCTCAGAACATGTACTACAAAGTGTTGGCCACCCACCAGCTACGTTACCTGGGCTTCTTTTTTGACCACAAGCTGTGCTGGGAACACCACGTGAACACCATGTGCAACCGCGCACGCGCCTCGATGAAGGCGCTACAGATCCTAGGCAACTCCATTCGAGGCTTAAACTTCGCCCAATGGCGCCTAGCCTACAACGCAATATGCCTACCAGTCTTGACCTATGGCTGCCAACTTTGGTACACAGGAAAGCAGAAGACCCTAGTCAAGAAACTTCAAACCGTCCAAAACGAGGCCATCAGGGTCATCTCGGGCACCTTCCGCACAACACTGAGGGAACCGCTCCACCAGATGCTAAACATTTTCCCAATTGATCTATGCCTACGGATGATCACTGACAATGCCGCTCTCCGCCTCTACAGACTACAAGACTCCAGTCAAGTCCTGGCGCGTCTTGGAGGGGAGTGGCAACCAAATACCACCCCAAACCCCACACCTCTCCCCACCCCCACGCGCTCCAAGGCAAAGACAACTCTCCGAGCGCTAGCCAAAAGAGTCGCCCCAGCAGGCCTGCGTGTCAAACCCACACCAAGCACCCCCACCAGCGCACCACACTGGGACGGGAGGGTCGTAGTTCAGGCCTCCTCGCCGCCTGAAGTCCAGAAAGCAGCAGCCAGCCCCATCATCTTCCTCAACGCAGCCTTCACCAACAAGGACAGGCAAGACGATAAGTCAATCGGCGCTGCAGCCGCTGTCCTCTACCACGAGGGCGGAGAGTGGGGCCACCGCGAGGTCATCCTCGGAGACCAAGTCACCCGTATGGATGCGGAGATGGGCACGCTATGCCCCGCACTTACACTGCTGAGTAACTTCATTGCTACCTCCCACTTCACTGGCCCTGTCTGGCTCTTCACTAGATCAGCGCCCGTGGCAAAACGCTTCCTGAGCCTGGAGCGGCACCCGCACCAGCACTTCGCTGTCGAATATGTGAACTCGATAAACGACATACTATCCACACACCAAGACATCACAATAGCAATACACCACACCGAACAATCAACAGCTCACATTGG
>QLOT01001599.1:0-12112 GCA_003313875.1 Russula aff. compacta
ATGGCGAGCTCGGCGAAGACGGCCGAGACGGAAGTGTTGTTGCGGAGGAAGTGGGCGAGGAAGCGTTCGCAGTGGCGCGTGCCGACGCGTATGGTGGTACGGGCGCCCGGGAGCGGGAGGCCGTCGTAGATCGGTGTGATGTCCGTCAGCGTGTCGCCGACGTCGACGACGATGCCGGAGAGCACGCTCGCAGCGTAGAGCTGCGCCATGGGACGGTCGAGGATGCTGAAGGCCGCCACGTTGAAGCGCTCGAAGAAGATTTGGCCAGTGCGCTCGTAGGCGTCGCGTGGGAGGCCCGAGATGAGCGAGAGGAGGACGGGAGACTCGTTTTGGACGCGTCGGAGTTGAAGGCCCGTGAAGAGGACGTATTTCCTGTGTGTTTCATGGAAAGTGCGGTGAACAATAAAAGAGAGAGAGAGAAGTGCACGAAGGAGAGGGGCAACGTACCAGAGAGCCTCGGCTTGCATAAAGTCTATGATTTGGCCATCGGCAAAGGGCCACGAGATGACGAGCTCTTGCCCCGCCGCGAGGGCATCGTCCAGTTGAGGACCAACGAGGTAGTCTGTAACTTTGAGGGTTTGCGGTTGCGGCGCGGCAGACGCGGCGCGACTGGTCGACATCGGCGTGTCAGCTTCCGCCGCCAGGCCCCCCGCGCTCAAGTTCAAGTTCCCCGCGGACAGCCTCTGGCTATAACCAGCTTCGGCATGCTGCGCGCGCAAGCCTACGCGTGCTTGGATTTCCTATTGAGCCAAAAGAAAGAAATTCGGAATGATATGCAGGGAAAAAAGGAATCAGAATGTGCTAGTTAAAGAGAGGGGGTGTGTGGACGGGGCTGACAATGGAAGGTGCACGGAGGAGCTCGTGTAGGCCAAGGCCACCGCGGATGATGGTCCTGCTTGTCTCGATGATGACAACGCTCGAGTCGCGAAAGCCGATGCTGCTCATCGCTCGCTCGCTCAACCAAGGAACTAACTCCGGGGGTGACCGGTGAGCCGGTGAGCCGTCCGTCCACTCCGTTAGCTGACACATCGGGTTAGGGTTTGGCCACACGAGCACCAACAACGCAACGTCTCTCGGCGTCTTGGCAGCGAGACTTGGCCGGGTCTATTTTCGTCTACTCGGTGGATTACAGTAGCACGCCTTGGCCAACTCATTCACCCACATGCACGAGAAATGGAAGTCGTGAGTTCCTTATGGCGACTCTAGCTGACCATACACCGCCAAGAGAAGGCTGCTCTTTTTTCTTTTGGCACCGCAGCATTCATTTATGGGATCCCGTTCGTGTACAAGACGGGATATATCCGACTAGAGCCTGGTTATCTGCACTCCGACCACTCTGCATGTTCTTTTGATGGCGTGGCAGTTGCAGCCATTGGTCAATCATCAGTACACGTTGAGAACATTAATGAATCCGTAATGGAGGTCGGGGATCATTATTAAAGGGGGCTAGACGTACACTTACGGCTTGAAACCAAAGGGGAACAGATACAGCAATCGAATTGAGTGATAGAAGTACAATACCTATGATGCAAGATTCGCGTGCCGGAGGTGGGATAAAATCCGATTACGTGACAGAAAATCGACAGTCCTCGTTCGCTCACACAGAGCTTGACGCACCTTATCACATCACTATCCTTATCACGGGCTTCAAGAAGCTCGCGAGTCCAGGGCCTGGGCCATCCAGGTCTTGCCCCCAGCATGCAGGGTCATCACAACAACCTTAAAGTTGGAGCAAAGGCAGGGCAACATATCCGTCGTACCCGTCGATGCGCTAAGCGAAGCAAGGGACCGTAGGCTAGCCCGACCTATGGCAAAAACTTCGCTGACGCAGGGCTCGCATGCGAGAGATTGACGAGCACGGCGCGGGGCATGTGTCAGCTTTTGTTGCAGTGCAACAAAAGGGTCAGTATGCCGAAAGTTTTGCCAATATTGCGAAGTCAAAAAAAAATGATGTGCCTGTGACGCAGCGGGCGCAGGATTATTGGCCCCGAGTAAGAAGTCAAATGAATAAACCTAGATAAGCAGAGGAACGTTGTAGACATACGATAGCGAGCAGGTCAGAATATCCCGGATGAACACGGTGGAGGTCGACGGGTATAGAGTGGCAACGAAGTTGTCTCTTACGTGAGGTGACGACTGAATTGCACAGAACAAGCGCAATATATTATTGAATGTGTGGAATCCGGCACCTGAGAAGCCACGGTGTCGTATGAAAGGCAGGAAGAGTATGAACGTGAGTAGAGAGAGGGGGTCTGGAACGGATTGAAAGGGAATGCGAGTGACGGTGCACGTGGAGACGGGAGCGAGGCAGAGCAACGAGGGGGTGCAAGAGACGTTACGGAAGGGACAGAGTATAGAGCATGTACAGCTAATCGACAGACAAACGTGGGTCTGCCAAGATTCAGACTGCGAGAGCCAGATAGCCGGCGTGACCGTATGAGCGGGTGTCTTGCCTTCCTGCCCAGCCAGCCAGCAGTGCCACAACAACCAAACATCGTCCTTTTATACGGAATCACCCTTTAGGCTCTGTCCCCCAACTCCCCCCACTACTTTTTCCTGCATGTTCTTTCCCCTCTGCTAACGTCTGCCCCATCCCCTCCCCCAATGCCCCCAATAAGTCTGGCATTACCCCGCCCTATCCTCAAACACTCTCCCCAACCCCATCCGGACTTGCCCGACGACACCTCGCTTTCCCTTCCCATACCCCGGCAGTGCCGCAACACCGTCCACTTCCCCCCCTCCCCTACCCTCACTCGCACCTTCTCAGCCCACTCCCCCTCCGCTTATGACAGGTCTCCTATTGTTGTTCTCCCCAACACCTGCGCTCTCCCCGCTCGAGGCTGTCCAGGTCGGACCTATATCCTGGGATGCACAAAGTCGTCCTCATTCGATGTCAATGCTATCAAAGGAGCTATAAATGCCGGAGGGAAACATATGCATCCTCGTAGTGCCCTTCTTGGGCTTGTTCCTGCGTCCACCCTTGACATTCAAACAAACACATCTCCTATTCCTCCTCCCCTCATCCCCGACGTGTCTTCAGAATCGGATGAGTCGGACGGATCCGCAAGCTCTCCTCCGCAGTGTGACGTGAAAGCAGCCGTCTCCAATGCACTCACACTCTTGCCGTTTGCCTCGCTCCCTAATCTCATCACTGCGAGCGAGGGTCTATTCCACTCTCCAGAGTCCCCAAATGAGGAAGACTACCAACATCATAAATATGAAGAGGAGAAACGGCGCCGCCGCAAGCACGAGCGTGATCGTGGCAAGGGTCGCCGGGATCGATGCCCTTGGCAGCGGCGCAACATAAGCGCTCATGATCTCGAGCGCAAGTCGACTAACGGCATCACTGAAGAATTAGAAGAGGATGACGAAGCTGAGGACGCCGATATAAGCGAGGGCCAATACAGGCCATTCTACGGCTCTAGCTTTGGGTTGAATGCGGACGATGAGACCTGCCTCGGCGGTTTCTGAGCAGCGTAGTCACGTCCAGTCCCCACCGTCACTCCTTTCTGTATGAGTATTCTCGTCCTTTTTTATCACTTTATTTCGCATTATCATCGGGGATCTCCCCACGCCATCGCCTTCCTGTTCATATCATCGCATAGACTGGCGTGTACAGACAAATCCCTCACCGAATACCATTACAGCTTATTTTTATGAAATGGACTTTTTGAGAGTAGCAGCTTGGCGACATGCGCAACGTAATGGAGACTGACTGATTTTGGGTACAGTAAGTCTGACTCTGCCCTTCTCTTCCCGCTAAACCCTAAAAGGCCTAAAACCTCTAAATGGGCCCTCTTCTACCATGCCGTGCGATTTGACAATGCCGTCGTATCGTTCCTGTCGCGTGGACTTCACGTTCAAACTGCCACGTTCAAACTAGAATCCGGTCCACGCGATTGACACACGACATGCCTCACTCAACCCTAAACGACGATCTAGACTCGCTTCCCCTGATAACCCCAGCCTCAGCCTCGACCCCAGCTCCAACCTCGGTATACCTGAGACAAGCCAAACCGAGCGACATCCCCGCCCTCGCCGCCGTCTACGCCCGCGCGTTTGCTCGCGACCCGCTGATGAACTGGTTCGGCGGCGTGCGTGCGCTCGTTCCGATGGACTATGACCACGACCAATACAACCGCCATGACGGCAATAACAATGACAAGGACAACGCACGTGCGGCGGCGGCGCGCCGAACACTGAAAGCGCTGTGGCATTTCCAGCTCATGATGGTGAAAATAGCGCTGCTTTTGGGACTTGTCGTCCTTGTCATCGAGCGGTGCGGAGATGAGCCAGAGCCCGGTGCGAAGGAGGGGGAGAAGGAGAAGGAGAAGGAGAAGGAGAAGGAGAGGATCGTGGGCGGGGCGATGTGGTTGAGGCCTGGGACGAGCATAGACTCATCGCGGCTTAAGATGATGCGCATTTCGCCGTGGAGGTCGCTTTGGAGTTGGGGAGTTCGCGGGTTCAGGGTATGTTATTGTGTCCCGTGGGTTGGTTATTGGTGCTGACGTGCTAGTGACATGTGGGCAGAGGATGGGGAACGACTACAGCCGTAAGGTCGAGAAGATAATGGACAAGGAGTTCGCGGCGCGGGGGTTGAAGCGGCTCGACTCGTGGCATCTGTTAGAAATTGCCATTGACCCAACGTGCGAGGGCAAAGGTGCGGATTCCCGCTTTGTCTTGTTACACTTGTCGCAGGAAAGCGATATGGTTGTCGTCACACGGTTTGGACATAGGGTACTGCTCCTTGCTCCTGCGCGACGGGTTCAAGCGCGCGTCGGGAAAGCCGGTGCACCTGGAATCCTCCACTCCGCGGTCTAGGGACATCTATGCGCATCTCGGCTTCGAGGTAGGCTTTGTTCACTCTGTCCGGTTCCCTGGCTTGTAGTCAGAGACCAGGGAGGATACGGGGTTCTCATCTGGAACTTGGGGCACGGTCTAGTTGAACGAGGAGCGTCGGTTTGGCGTGGGATCCGTAGATGAGATGGGCATAGCGGCCAAATGCCAAGCGGCGGTAGGATGTCCGATTTTCCTCATGACGAAAGTGCGTTCTTCGTGCGTGTTGGGCTTGCTGGACAACTGCTGACTCAAGTTCCTGCTAGTGGGAGGATCCTTGATATACCAGTGTGCAGATATATACCCTTCACAGCTCCGCCGGTAGTGATAAATTTCACTCTTGATTGCCAACGAGAAAAGAGAAACAGCACGATACTATATCACTTCGGCCCTGTATGATACATCCAGTGTAGTCAGAAGGCCGATTCTGTATAATAACATCAGGTCGACTTGTACACATCGTGGCGCCCACGTTCAGGGATGTCCTTCCCCTAAGTGGAGCTTACACACGTTTATCACTGAAGCCACATCGTGAGAAGGGGAGACCGCGCTATAGATTCCCACTTACGTCGGCGAAGGATAAAGGGCTGTGGTGGTTCTCACTTCGGTGGTACAGGACATCTATTCCAGGAACCACGACCCCTGACTGCGAGGCTGTGATCAAGTAACCAAACCGGATCTGCGCGTGAGCAGCTGCCAGGAACGAGATGGAGCGCCTGGAGTGCCAGGATGTTCTGGTACAAATATTGTCGCTTGTATTACTGTAGTATGATCCTCACCACAAGTTGTGGCGGTGATTCCTTGATAGACGAGACTGAATTGGAAGTAACGTAAGTGGAGGGGATTGGAGTAGAGTTGAGAGAGTTGGTGGAGGAAGGCAAAGACTCGGAGTGTGAGAAAGTGCGAGAGGAAGACGACGTGTAGAGGATCATCCGCACCAGGAATGGCCTCCGACTTCCACAATGGCCCACGACGACGAGTAGGGCCTATCCTTCAAGTTCATGTTTTTCACAACTGGTCGCAAGCTAGCCCAGCCCCAGCCCCAGCCCCTCATCCTCGCAGCGGCAGCATGAACCACGACGGAGGCTATCGCTTTTGGCGGGCTCCCCACACCCGCCCAAAGACCAAGTGAAAGCCTGAGGTCACTGCAGTGTCAGCTAGTACAACCATTGATGGTCCCACTGCCAGACCAGCTCTCCAACACGGCAGCCACATGGGAGTGACGACCTTGTACGGAAAAACGAGGAGAGGGATTTAGAGGAGCCATACTATGGCTATGGATGGTTAATCATGATGGACAGAACCGCGCCACCACATTCTGGAACTGTATACATACGGTTCTATTTATGATCATGATCGACTTGTCGGTTATTTTCACCACTGCCTTTGCCATTTACAAAAGTCTAGGATCCTCAACATGACCGAACTGTGAGATCTATACAGTACTAGGTCGACACTAGGCAGAATCTTGATTTATAAATTGTATTGTAAGCGATAGACTAGTCCGAGTGAATTGGATCGTCGTCCAAGAAGGAAGAAATGATAGCCTCGGATGGTTTCGCTTAGAATATGTTTTGAGAATTTATTGGTTAATTACCATGTGCGTGAGTTGGTGGCTCATCGATGCGCTCATCGTCCACCTTGCTTTTGAAGTTTATCCTTGCATCTTGTAAGGTTCCAAGATGACTAATCCACGATACTGTACTACCTAACTAACTATCTATTGTTTAGTGCATAGTCCATATCTCGGTGAGTCAAGTCATGGCCCCAAGTTGGTCATCCAGTCTAAGCGTTTTCCATATTGTTGAAATCGGCACTGAGACACCACATGGTTTTGTTGAGCAGAGGAGGTACAATGCAATTTAAAATGACATATACAGTAGACTCCCTAATAACCCATACCCCTTCCATGGACCGTCAAGCGCGTCAAGACCCGTGCATGCGTTTTAAGGGGCCATAGCTCTCATAAAAGGGGAGGGAGTCACAAAGGGTTCGGTGTAGAGCAGGCGTGCAGGGCCTCTGAAAGTGCGATGGTAGGATGAAAGTTAAACTAGAACGTTGAAAATCAAATTGATGACTCTTAGTCATCATCTAGATTTGATGCTCCATTGACAGAGATGATACTGTATTCAGTCCGTGCCGTGCCGTGCGATTTGACAAT
The DNA here is from genome assembly GCA_003313875.1 of Russula aff. compacta. Classification (NCBI taxonomy): domain Eukaryota; kingdom Fungi; phylum Basidiomycota; class Agaricomycetes; order Russulales; family Russulaceae; genus Russula; species Russula aff. compacta. Next base: position 6,998 of record QLOT01001599.1, read on the forward strand.
GCCGTCGTATCATTCCCGGTGCGTGGACTTCACGACTCCCGTTGAAACTGCCTAGTTGAAACTGAAAACTGCTCAACGTCCACGCGATACACATGCCTCATACAACCCCAAACGACGATATAGACTCCTTCCCCCTGGTAACCTTACCAGCCTCGGCTTCAACGCCGGCCCCAACCTCGGCTTACCTGAGACAAGCCAAACCGAGCGACGTCCCCGCCCTTGCCGCTGTCTTCGCCCGCGCATTCGCTCGCGATCCACAGATGAACTGGTTCGGCGGTGTGCGTGCGCTCGTTCCGACCGACTATGACCACGACCACCACAACCGCAATGACGGCAATGACAGCGACACAGACAACGCATGTGTGACGGCACGCCGGACGCTGAAAGGGCTGCTGCATTTCCAACTCGTGCTGGTGAGAATGGCGCTGATTTTGGGACTTGTCGTCGTTGTCGTCGAGCGGTGCGGGGATAAGACAGAGCCCGATGGGGAGGGAGAGGGGGACAAGGAGAAGGAGAGGATCGTGGGCGGGGCGATGTGGTTGAGGCCTGGGACAAGCATGGATCCGTCGCCGCTTACGTTTGTGCGTATTTCGCCGTGGAGGTCGCTTTGGAGTTGGGGAATTGGTGGGTTCAAGGTATGTCATGCGTCCCGTGGGTTGCAATTGTTGTTAGTGTGGTTGTCGTTACTGGTGCTGACGTGCTAGTGACATGTGGGCAGAGGACGACGGTCGACTACGCCCCTAAGGTCGAGAAGATAATTGACAAGGAGTTCGCGGCGCGGGGGCTGAAGCGGCTCGACTCATGGCATCTGTTCGAGATTGCCATTGACCCGACGTGTGAGGGCAAAGGTGCGCGTCCTGGCTTTGTCTTGTCCCGTGCGTCGTCACACGAAAGCGATATGGATGTGGTCGCGGTTTGGATATAGGGTACTGTTCCTTGCTCGTACGTGACGGACTCAAGCGTGCGTCGGGAAAGCCGGTGCATCTGGAAGCCACCACTCCGCGGTCTAGGGACATCTATGCGCGTTTCGGGTTTGAGGTAGGTTTTGTTCACTCGGTCTGGTCTCTTGGTTTAGCCAGAGACAAAAGAGGTTCTCACCTGGGACTTGGGACACGATCTAGTTGAACGAGGAGCGTCGGTTTGGAGTGGGGTCCGTCGATGAGATGGGTATAGCGGCCAAAGGCAAGGCGGCGATAGGATGGCCAATTTTCATCATGACGAAAGTGCGTTCTTCGTGTGTGTTGGGCTTGCTGGACAACTGTTGACTCAAGTTCCTACTAGTGGGAGAATCCTTGATATACCAGTGTGCAGATATATACCTTTCACAGCTCCGCCAGTAATGGTAAATTTCATTCCTAGTTGCCAACAAGAAAAAAAAACGGAACACACTATATCAGCTCGCACCTGTAGGATACATCCAGTGTAGTCCAAAGGCCGATTCTGCACATGGACACCAGGTCGACTGCTATACATCGTGGTGCCTACGTTCGGGGATGTCCCTCCCCCAAGTGGAGATTATACTATTTATCACTGAGGCTGCATCGTTAAGAGAGGGGGAGAGTGCGCTATAGATTCCCACTTGCGTCGGCGACGGACAATGGGCTGTCGTGGTTCTCTTCAGTGGCACATCTATTCGTGGCAGTCATTGATACTCTCCAGGAACCACAACCTCAGATTTCGAGGCTATGATCAAGTAACAGAAGCTGATTGGCGTGAACAGTCACCAAGAACGAAATGGAACGCCTGGAGAACCAGGATGTTCTGGAACAAATACTGTCGCTTGTACTAATATGATTCTCGCCACAAGTTGTGACAGTGTTTCCTTGTGAATTGGAAGTAACGTAAGTGGAGGGGATCGGGGCTCGCGTAGTAGAACTGAGAGCCGGTGGAGGAAGGCAAAGACTCGTAGTGCGAGAGGAAGACGACGAATAGAGGAAAGCGGATGGCCCCAGGGGTAGCCTCCGACATCCACATGGCCCATGACGACGAGTAGGGCCTATACTTTTCACAACTGGTCCTAGCCCCAGCCCGGCCCTGGAACCACCCCAATCATCGCAGCGGCAGCATGAACCGCCACCGAGGCTATCGCCTTTGGCGAGCTCCTCGCACCCGCCCGAAGCCGAAGCCGATGATGGGGACCAGGTGAGAACCTGAGGTCAACCACTTGCAGTGTCAGCTAGCGCAACCGTTGGTGGTCCAGCTGCCTGGCCAGCTCTCCAACACGGCAGTTACGTGGGAGTCACGACCTTGGCTGGACAAACGAGAGGGATTTGGAGGAGCTACAGTACGGTCATCGAAAGGTTGATCGTTCTATTTATGACCATGATCTACTTTCAGTTATGTTCAATGCCTTTGCCATTTTACAGTAAACTCTAGGTAGGGTCCTCAACATGACCTAACTGTGGGACCAATCAGCGAGTACATCTATAGTAGGTCGGACGAGGCGTAAAGTGGTGTACCTTGATTTATAAACTGTATCGTAAACGGGATATAATTGGATCGTCGTCCATGCAAGAAGGATTAACCTAGAAACGATAGCCTCGGATGGCTTCGCTTGGCATATTTTCGATTCGTGTGAGTTGGCGGCTCATCGCGCGCTCATCGTTGACCGTGCTTAATCAAAACTTATCCTGCGACCTCACAATTGTAGGTTTTAAGACGACTAATCCATGATACTACCTAACTATCTACTGTCGGTGGCGCTGCCGCAGCACATTGTCCCTATCTCACAGGCGAGTACCAACCCCGCGGCACCACGGTCAAGTCATGGCCCCAAGTTGGCTCGTGCTCCAGCATAGAGGAAACGCGTGAGACTGGGGCTTATCTAGTCAAATGACGACTCGGTTCATCAACTGAAGGATCGGCATCCAACTTCCCTCCGTCACTTGGACGACACCAATAATCATCACCTCATTGAAGGTGATACGACCATGTCCCACCGTCCACTTTGAGTTTGCATCGTAGATAGGCATGCGCTCATAGTCCTAAGAGCCGCTCAATCCCTAATTTCACTGCCACCATCGGAATAAGACTCACCAACAAAAGTTGCCGCACGCGACTTCCCAAATGCTTCACAAACCGCTCGAGACTGATAGGGTTCCGAAAGGGGGTCTGGTCCCTCAGTTGGACTTGCTGTTCGGAAGGCCCATATCCGGGCCACTGCGATTCTGAAGGTGAGCGATGGGTGTACGAATGAAAGGAACGAGTACAAACACTCATTCGGATCTTCGTCGTCGTCTTGTCGCCGAGCGGAGCGGGCGCATTTGCACCACTCAGCGACAACTGTCCCGCGGCGGCATTCACGACAGGTACGCCTAGGCTCCCATTTGTATTCATGAAGAATACGGGCATATGCAACTGCGCTTGTTCGACATAGCGGCGCGAGTCGCCTTGGCCCTGGGGAATCCAAAGCTGTTGAGGTACAACTGAACCACCACGCCTAACAAGATAGTCGAGGAGCCAAAAATGTCGTCCATTTGCCAGAACTGGAGGCAGACCATAATTCCGGGGTTGATTCAAGACGAAGTAAGCGCCGTGCCAGCCCTCAAGGCCGAGGCTGTATGCCTGGATCTCTGCTGGATTGACTCTGAAAAGAGAGGCGATATAGTACTCCGCAACTCGTGGGGAGAAGGTGTTGGAAATGTAACCATAAGTAAGGAAGTCGTGGCCTTTCTGCTCTATGGCTGTGCGAAAGGGTGCGCTTATCTGAAAGACCTAGCGTTAAGGGGAGAATATAGATAACTGCGGACAATGCGTACTGGGTCCATATTTAATCCCGTTCTTATGGGCCGGTTTGTGTGTGTGGATTGTGATGCAGAAGGGTATGAATCGGGGTCCAGAGATGGAGTGGATGAAGACTCGGCCCTATGGTCCGTCCTAAGATGTTCGGATTGCACCTAAAGAATAAGTGCGTTAGGTGGATAAACAGCGTCGCAAGCAGAAACATCACGACATCAGAAGCTGGTAGTCCCTTCGACGGCTGGTCCAATGAGTTTGAAGCAATGCGTGATACTGCAGCAGGTAGAATTTTAGGTGCTTCTGGAGGTATAGGGTCGGGCGTAGGTTGTGTTTCACGAGTCGGGCTTGAGAGGAGACCCGAGGAAAAAGTGGTCGAAGGCCCAGCGGTAGAAGACGCGACAGGTTTTGGGGGACTCCACACCGTGTTAGTCGGTATTCGTTGTTTACAAGAATGGACTCCCTACAATGTGTTGGATGCCCATTCAGACTGCATTGTTGCTACCTTGACAGGTGTACTGGCCTTTGAACTGCCTTCATTATCGAACAACTCATCTTTCACACATATTTTAACCACGAGCTCTTGAAGACATGCCAGATACTCACGACAGTGTATTTGTGGCTGAGTTTTTCGGAGGTAATCCATAAATGAGTCGGGCTGGAAAGGACCAATAGACTGCAGTCATGAAGAAGCAGTAGAAATAACGGTAGATGAACAAACATACTGCTTCACCGATGCATTCAAGGTCGTCATCATGAATAAGGACCATATCACACTTGGGTTCCTTCTGAATGCCTTTGTTAGAATCGAGTATGTATACACAAACACGCAAAAGGATGCTCACTTCAGCGATATATTTCAGCAGGACGTGAAGGGGATCCTGATACTGGGTAACATAAATACACTGTGAGAACTAACAGATGATACTTTACGTTGTCGGATGCAGGAATCGATATGAGTTGCTTGTCTGGCCGAGGATCGTGTGTGGGGGGTTCTGCAGCGGGTTCTGCAGCCGCGCGGAGTACTGGAAATATCCCCAAGAAACGAGCTGCACGGAACCCCCGCACGAAAATACATTGATCCTCGCGAAGGTTCTGGAAGCACCGGTGAGAGGCCAGAGCTGTCTCAGGTTGCACATCATTCTGACTGCACAAACTTACATCTCCACTTGGGCCGTGATTCAACGCCACTCCCTGGATTTGCTCACGTGAGAATTGCCATTGGATGTCTGCTCCGGAAATCCCGACTCTAACACCGAATGATACCCGGGCACCATCCCGGCTCTCCGAGAATGCAACATTAGTGAATGATCGTGTACGGTGACACCCCGTGACCAGAACGATATCCTCCATGTGTTCAATTCCAAGCCCAAGTGACTG
>QLOT01001607.1:0-10168 GCA_003313875.1 Russula aff. compacta
CCCTTGGCAGTGACATTAGACTCAACTTTGTTCAAAACAGCTAGCAGCAGCCAGAAGAAAGCCTATAAAGCAACCATCCTTGCACCAGAAGAAGCTGGTATAACAAGACCTAACACCCTTGTAGCAGTCCTAGGCACCACACACCCAAAGAATAGAAGAGGACACATTATTGCGCTAGTGTGTAAGGATAGTAACAAGAAGATCGAATCAAACCTCAAACAAGTGTGCATATATCAAGGACGGTGGACAGCAATCCAGTGGAATTCACCAAACCAGTGGTACGAGACCACAGAACAGCTTAACGTGCTACACCAGTACGATTCTACCAGCCAAGAAGGTGGCAGTGATATTTCCAACCAAGGCTCCGAAGATGAAGAAGAACCAGAAGAACTGGAGCAAGAAATCGACACCCAGATCAGACAAGCACCCGTTGACCCAGAAATCAGGAATAGTCCCTTAACACCAGTGTTCCACACGCTATCCCCAATAACCGAAGAACCAACCATGACGACCCAAACCCAGACAACCATAGCATTCACATCCTCGACCCCAACCTCAGTCCACATTCCCTCCTCATCTGGAGAACCAGGAGGACAAGGCGCAGATAGAGTGCAACGCATCACTGAAAGACTTCAGCAGGCCCTCAGACGTAGAGGACCCCCTGGAGGAGGTGGTTCTGGCCCAGGAGGCCCTGGTGGACCACCAGGAGGAGGACAGCCAGCTGGCGGTCCTCCAGCAGCAGGACAACAACCAATACCAGTCGCAGCAGAGGTCAAGGCCATGGGAGGACTGCCTCAGATATTCTATGGCAATCGCTCCAAGGCAGACGACTTCATTGAAGAAGTCAAGGGATATCTACGCCTCAACTCCGATGTGGCCGGATACAATTCCCCTTACAAGAAAGTTGCATTCACCCTCACTCTCATCAAAGGCGAAGAACCAGCCCAATGGGTTAGAGACATGGGAGCTTGGCTCGATGCACTCGACCCAGTGGCAGACAACATCGAAGCACTATGGGATCAGTTCCTAGTGGAATTTAGGGAGCAATTCCAGGACACTCAAGCCCCTCAATGCACTAGGATCAAGCTCAAAAACTGCAAGATGAGGAACAATGACTACGATGCCTATGTAGCCGAATTTGAAGGGCTGGCCCGAAAAGCCGACTACACCCAAGGCAACCAGGAGATGTTCAATATGTTCCTCAAAGGACTGCCAGAATCTATCTTGTGGGACACTCTCAAACCTCCTTTCCCTGTGGACTACCAATCCCTCAAAGAATGAGTCAAACACCTAGCGCAAGGGAAGTCCCTAATTGAAGGGATCTTGAGACACCAGGGATACCAAGGAGGAGGCAATACCTATCAGCGGCTCATTAACCCCATCAGATGACCCTTCTTCACCAGACCTGGAAACTACCAAGGAGGACAAGCAGGCCAACCAGTCTACAACTCTTCCACTGCACCCTTATCCATGAATAATGTCCCGGTCCCAATGGACTTAGGAAGAAGCCGTGCCCCCACCAATTGGCACAATAGAAACCAAGGCAATTGGAGACAAAGGCAACAAACAAACAACCGGAACCTCCAAGGTCGAGTAGCCCAGGGAACGGGGAATAACGCCTGTTTTACCTGTGGCAAGATAGGACATTTTGCGCACAATTGCCCACAAAGGGACACCACCAAGAAACGAGTCAACTATATGGACTTCGACCCAGAGGAAGAAGAAGACCTACCAGGCCCAGCCATGAACAACACTGTAGCCACAGTGCATGCACACCTGGAGAGGATGTCGATGGCAGAAAAAGAACGCCTTGCCCATGAGATGGGCGTAGCTGAGGATTTTCCCACTGCCTGATCAGAGGGGCACTGATTAGGCGAAGTAACAGTGACAATGTGTACATATCTGCTCGGAAATCGATGACTGTTCGATTCTATGCACATTCGATCACAAAAAGAGCCGACGGAATAGCCCTCATTGATTCAGGGGCTACAGAGAACTTCATGAACCTGCAGTATGCGAAATGGCTTTGACTACCCATCAAGCAACTGGAGAAACCTAGACCACTATATAACGTCGATGGGACAGAAAACAAAAGCGGCAGTCTCAAGTATTACACGGACCTGGAAATCCAGACAGGAACCCAACGCACCAAACATCGATTCTTCCTGTTAGACCTGGGGGAACACAAGGCGATACTCCCTGGTTTGCTGCTACCCAACCAAAGATTGACTGGAAACAAGGATGGATCGACACCACCCAACTGCCGATTGTCCTAAGGGCCCCTAATGCGCACAAGGCCCAATTCGTCCCCAGAATGAAGAACGTCCCGCGACCACTCTCCAGAGATCAATACTTCGTTGGGAAGGTCACACTTAATACCCCAGAAACCACTGATGTCCCAAAAGTCCCAGAAGAATACCAAAGGCATGCCAAGGTGTTCAGTGAACAAGAATCACAACGACTCCCACAGTACACAATATGGGACCATGCTATTGAACTCCTACCCGGTGCACCTTCCACACTACCAGGATGACTCTACCCCCTTACCCAGGAAGAGAAACTGGAGGCTCACAAGTTTGTGCAGGAGCACCTGTCCAGAGGCACTATCCGGAACTCCAAATCCCCCTATGCAGCCAGTTTCTTCTTTGTCAAAAAGAAGGATGGCAAGTTGCGACCAGTACAGGACTATCGACCTATCAACAAATGGACCAAACGAAACTGCAATGTCTCCCCTCTCATTCCCCAGGTAATCGACCGGCTTAGTGGATGCACACTCTTCACTAAGTTTGATGTTCGATGGGGGTACAACAATGTCCGCATCAAGAAAGGCGATGAATGGAAAGCTGCCTTCCTCACTCCAGAAGGCTTGTTCGAGCCCACGGTTATGTTCTTCGGCCTTACCAACTCCCCTGCTACCTTCCAAATGATGATGAACACCATCTTCCGAAGTGAGGTGGGCCAAGGATGGTTTTCTGTCTATATGGATGACTTGGCCATCCACACAGCCCGACACCCCCATGAAACAGAGGCCCAACATGTACAACGACACCGGAACTATGTGCACGGTATACTCGACAAACTGGAACAAAATGACCTCTATCTCAAACCGGAGAAGTGCGAGTTTGAGCAAAAAGAGATTGAATATCTTGGTGTCATCGTAGGCAACAACCAACTGAAGATGCACCCAAAGAAGCTCCAGGGCGTTGCCAATTGGACCCCCCTAGGACCCCTACTGATGTCCACAAGTTCTTAGGCTTCACTGGCTACTATCGCTATTTTGTCCCCAACTACTCTGCTATCGCCCGGCCTCTCCTGGACTTGACCAAGACAGCTGCTGTCTGGCACTGGACACCTGCCCATCAGCACGCTTTCGAGGAGCTCAAAACTTGCATGTGCAGTAGCCCGGTCCTCAACCAACCGAACTTCAACAACCACTTTGTGCTTCAGGTTGATGCCTCTGCTTACGGCATAGGCACCGTACTCTCGCAGGAGGGAGAACACACCACCCCTACACTAGCTAAACGGCACAAACCAGTCCTCCACCCCATCGCCTATTACTCAGCCACATTCACACCCACTGAATGAAACTATGACATCTATGAGCGGGAGTTACTGGCAATAATGAAGGCTCTAGCTCACTGGCAACATTACTTGGGATGGACCAGGTGCCCTTTATCATCCGCACCGACCATGCCAACTTGCAGTACTGGAAGTCCCCAAGAAACCTAAACCGACGAACAGCCAGGTGGCATGCAGATCTACAAGAATACGACTACGAACTGGAATACATACCTGGAAAGACTAACACCACTGCTGATGCATTATCCCGACCCCCGGGAGTGGACCAAGGAGCAGAGGACAATAAAGATATTGTCCTGATACCCCCACACCGAATATGAGCCACCACCACTGCCCAAGGACAAACCATCGTGCCAAATGTCAAGGAGGTCAAGCAAGCGATTGTCAGCAAGGCGCACGACACACCTACAGCAGGACACCCTGGAAGGGACGAAACACTGCGAAAGGTGCAACAAGCCCACTGGTGGCCAGGAATGAGGACCTGGATCATGGACTATATCAAAGGATGCGCAGTATGCCAACAAACGAAGATAATCACCCATCGGAAACGTACTCCTTTATATCGCATCCCCACAATGGAACACACCTTACCATTCAGAACGGTGGCAATGGACCTGATCACCGGACTTCCCCCACATAGAGGGACTGACGCCATCCTTACCATTGTAGACCATGGATGCTCGAGAGCAGCAGTGTTCCTACCATGCTCCACAACCATAACAGGACTAGGAATCCCTCAGCTATACTTGGACAACATCTATCGATGGTTCGGGCTCCCCACTAAGGTCATCAGTGACAGAGACCCTCGGTTCACATCCCACTTTGGCCGAGCACTCACAAAGAAGCTGGGAATTGCACAGAATCTATCCACTGCCTTCCATCCCCAAACAGATGGGCTAACGGAGAGAAAGAATCAATGGGTGGAGCAGTACCTCCGGACAGTGACAGCAATGCACCCCAAAGATTGGACACAATGGATCACAATGGCCACAGCAGTACACAACAACTGGATTAATGCCACCACAGGGCTATCACCCAATCAATCCTGTTGGGGTATGAACCTATCCTCGCTCCACAAAGCATTGCCCCCTCGGACAATGAGGCGGCGGAGAAAAGAGTGGAGCGAATGATAGAAGCAAGACAGGAAGCAATACAGGCCATCAATAAGAAGGCTGGGACAGCCCCTCCGTCCCAGTTCCAACCAGGAGATCAGGTCTGGTTGGAAGCCACTCATCTCCGACTTCCACATCAAAGCTCCAAGCTGACTCCAAAGAGATATGGCCCCTTTAAGATCCGGAAGGAAATATCCCCGGTGGCATACCAATTGGAGCTCCCCCTTGCCTGGCAGATCCATGACGTGTTCCACGCTTCTCTCCTATCGCCCTATCATAAAACGACAGCTCATGGACTGAACTACTCTCGGCCACCCCCTGACCTCGTAGGTGGAGAAGAGCAATACGAAGTGGAGCAGATAAGGAGTCACCGACGATGTGGCAGGAGTGGAGCGCTCCAGTATCTCATCAAATGGAAGGGATACCCGGAAAGTGACAACACCGGGAACCAGCTGACCAGGTGCACATGTCGGACCTCATCCAGGAATACCACCGACACCGACCACTGCAGGGGATAAAAGGATGACGTGCACACCTCCAAAGCCCTAGCAATCCACCCTGGAGTCTCAGTCAAAACAGTTCCTCAGATCCCTGCTCCGCTCTGCCCCCTACACCACACACCAATTCTACGAGTTCAAACCGTGCTCCTGTGCCCATAAAGTGCTTTCTCGCCCCCTTACCCATCGCTGCAAACCCCATTACACCCACTCACACGCCCTTGAACACTGGTCTTTCTGCAAAGAGCGATACTGCCGATACCACAACTAGGCTATGTCCACTGAGCTCCTTGATGGATCCACCTCATCGCTCCAGCCGTCTCCATCCCCCACCTGTGTCAACTCCCCCACGACAGCCAACACCACACTCCCAGACCATCTCTCGTCCTCTGAGGAGGAGTACCCGCCTGGTGACGGACCGATTCCCGTCCCAGGACCTCTGCACACCCTCGAAACTAGTGTCCACTGGGAGGAGCCCCTGTCCCCCGGCTCCATGCGAGCCATCATCGAAGCAAACCCCATGCTCACCACTGTCCAGCTCCGAACCATGGTCCGGGGCCTCATTAACACTATTGTCATCAGGCAGCAATCCCACGATGCTCATGTCCGCACCCTCCAAACCCTCCACCAGCAGAAAGAAGAACTCCTCACCACCCAGCTCAATGACGCCATTGAGGCGCTCCACAAGGACGATTCCATTGCCCAGTGCCCCGAGGGATATATCGAGAACACAGGGCGGATCCCCACCTTCCACATCCCCTGTGAGGATGGCAGTAACCACTTCGCCTGCTTCATCAAACAGCTTCCGGACGGACGAGTTGCCGGACTCCATGCTCTATCCACGGACCCCTCCACAGCCCATATCATCGACCTCTATGCCACTCCAAACTATTTCAGAGACAAGCCACTGGAGCCCCTCCCCAGCTGGTTTAGGAGAAAGCTGTGAGGTACCCCCGAAGATTCCACAGTTCTGGAACAAGCTATTGCCGATCTGGATGACTGGGAAGCTTCAGCAGAAGTTCAAAGATACAGAAGACATGATGAAGAAACCGAGCAGCTCAAGGGCAAGATCTGTGCCCTTGAAGGCGAGCTCCAGGCAGCCCAGAGTGCCCGTGCACTCTGCAAAGAACGCCTTGTCACGGCCCGCATCGCTGACAAGGTCAAGCACCTGGAGGCATATCGACACACCCCACAGCTTGGGAGACGAGGCAGGAGGAGGCGCGTGGCGCTGAACACTGGATCAGGACGTGGACATCCATACTAGTGGAGGAGTGATGCAACCGGCCTGGAGTGGTTGCAACCGGCCTGGAGTGGTGCTGTGCACCGCGCTCCTGTAAGTTCTGGAACCGGCCATATGAGGAAGTCGACGAGTCATTGTGGAGCGGTGAGTCACTGTGGAGTTGTGCTATTATTGTATGATACAAGAGTCATTGTGGAGCGTTCTATTACTGTACCGGATCATGATTCACTGTGGAGTAGTTATTCTTAGGATACCTAGTCATAGTGGAGTAATGCGCTGGCATAGTTATTCTTAGTACTTGTCCTGTAGTATAAGTAAGGCTCCTTGACGTCCCTAAGACGGCAAGTTGAGTCTCCTGTCTCAATTCATATCGTTCCCCTTTCCCTTTCCCTTTCCCTTTCCCCTCAGAGGAGTGGCTACTGCATTGTAGTGCAGCAAGCGGTAACTCCTACTCTATCAGTCGTCTAAGTCGCTGTGAGACTTAGCTCAAACCTCTTGAAGAACTACTAGGCAACCATCAGCTTGGTCTATTGTTGCGGCCAAACCCTTGGCGGTGACACGTACACTGACAAGGGTTCAAGATAAAGTTGCCTCTGACAGAGGATAGAAAGCTAGCACTTCACAAGTGACTAGAAGACTTAGAGAGACAAAGACTGCTTTGCATGCAGCAGTAAGCCTTCCTGAAGACCTTGTAACAACCTGGTATTGCACAGGAGAACAAGCTTAGGGCTTGCTCTGTTAGTTACTGTGGTTTATATAGGTACAGGCACTACTGTTGTACTAATTGGGCGAACAATGAGAAATGGTCCTAACTCAATGAACAATGGGTTTTCTGATATACGTGGCAAACAATGAGAAGTTAACCAAAAGCAGAGAACAATGGGGAACAAGTTGCTATTGTACAATAGAGGGGAATCAAAAGAGATAGTCCAGAAGGGGAATCATGACAGCATCTATCTCTCAATCTCGAAGTCTATGCAGCTGCATACCTTCATTCACCTCTCACACAAAAGAGATGAAGCTATCGCACTCCTGGACTCAGGTGCAACAGAGAACTTCATCCATGAAGACTATGTGCAGCAACTGAAACTCCTGGTTAAATGACTGAAGGAACCATGGCCAGTGGATAACATTGATGGTATGCTCAACAAGAATGGAAGCATCAGCCATTACACAGATCTAGAAATGCAAACGGGACAGCAGAGAATGAAGTTACGTTTCTTCCTCACCAATCTAGGCGAACAAAAGATGATACTAGGGTACCCTTGGTTCACTGCAACACAACCAAACATTGACTGGGCACAAGACAACTACTCCTCATCCTTTGTGCGCTAGGCAAAGAGAAGGCACAGATCAGCGCCTGCAATGTCACTCCTGCAGGAAGGCGGGTAGTATGCCATCCATACATGCCATCAAATGGCTCACTATACATCACAAAAGTTCAGATGTCAGAAGAAAGCCCAGTCATGAACAAGAAGCAAACGCTTGCATCGAAGCTGGCAGAGCAAGCAGGGTCACAGAAAGGGAGCAAGGAAGTACCAGATAAGTACAAGCATCATTCCCATGTCCTCAGTGAAGAAGCTGCGCAATGCTTCCCAGACATGAGGATCTGGGACCATGCAATCAAATTAAAGCCCAATGCCCCTGTGATGATTCTGGGGAAGGTGTACCAGCTCACCCAAGACAAACAGAAGGCACTTCTTGACTTTGTAAAGGAACAACAGGCAAAAGGGTACATTTGTCCCTCAAAGAGTCCTTATGCAGCACCCTTCTTCTTCATCAAGAAGAAGGGTGGCAAGCTACGACCGGTGCAAGACTACCGATGCCTCAACAAGTGGACCATCAAAAACTGCTATCCGTTATCACTCATCCCTGAACTCATAGCAAAAGTACAAGGTGCAAAACTCTTAACAAAGTTCGATGTACGCTGGCGGTACAACAACATCTGCATCAAATGAGGAGATGAGTGGAAAGCGGCGTTCATCACCAACAAAGGGCTGTTTGAACCTACAGTAATGTTCTTTGGGCTGATGAACTCCCCAGCGACATTCCAGACAATGATGAATGCAATATTTGCCCAGGAAATGGCAGAAGGATGGCTGGTTGTCTACATGGATGATATACTAATAGCCACCAGAGATGACCCAGAGTTCCATGAACAATGTGTCCACCGCATACTAGAGAAACTGCAACAACACGACTTATACCTCAAACCAGAGAAGTGTGCCTTTGAGCAATGGAAGATTGAATTTCTAGGGGTCATACTGGAGAATGGCACAGCACAAATGGATCCAGCTAAGCTGAAGGGCGTTGCGGACTGGCAACAACCACAGACTGTTACTGATGTGCATGCCTTCTTAGGCTTCACCAGATTTTACAGATACTTCATCCAAAACTATTCTAACATTGCGTGCCCCCTCATACAACTAACAAAGAAGAATGCAACCTTCAAATGGACAGAAGAATGCCAGCAGGCCTTCAAACACCTCAAGATGCTCATGTGCAGCTGCCCCATCCTACAACAACCAGACTACACTAAACCCTTCTTCCTCGCCACAGATGCCTCAGCATATGGTGTGGGAACCATACTCTCACAGGAGGGAGAAATCAATCCCCACACCCAAAAACCCATGCTCTGCCCAGTTGCATATTATTCAGCCACCTTCACACCAACCCAACGCAACTACAACATCTATGAGAGAGAGTTCCTAGGAGTTTATATGCTACTCATGAAGTATAGAGCACACCTCACAGCTATGGAAGCTCCAGTCACCATTCTCACTGATCATGCTAACCTCCTACACTGGAAGATGCCGAGGGAGGTTAACAGATGAGTCACACAATGGTTCTCAGACCTTCAAGACTTCAACCTCATCTTCAAGCATGTCCTGGGCAAGATTCACACCACACCAGACATGCTGTCATGACCACCAGGAGTGGACAAAGGGGAACATGACAATGAGGCCATTACACTCATTCCCCCTGAATTGTTCATCAAAACCACAATTGCTACAATACGAGGAATTCAAAGTCAAGTCATAAAAGCACAGGGAAGGAGGCACAGTGAAATGGAAGAGTGGTGCGACACGAGAGGAGTTAGGAGGATACCTGAGGGATATATGAAAGACAACAAATGGGTGCATCAGCAGAACCCAAATCCACTATATGGCACTATATAGTACTATATAGTGCCATAGTGGCCATAGTGCATATAGCAAGTTCTGGGTGTTCATAGTGGTCGCTAGTCCCATGCTCACTATACAGCACTATACAGTTCCCATGCTTCACTATACAGCACTATACAGCACTATACAGTTCCTGTGCTTCACTATACAGCACTATACAGCACTATACAGTTCCCACGCTTCACTATACAGCATTATACAGTTCTATATAGCTTTATATAGTGATGTGAATGGGTAAACCCCCAGATTGATTTGCCCGTACCCTCCTCCACAGGTCCAGGTTTTTGATGGGTCTATGAATATTCTTACAGGTCTGGCAGGTCTGGTGGGCACACATATATTGCAGGTATAATGCCATAAATACAAAGCAGCAGAGAATACTATCAACACTAAAGATAAAGCAGCCAACAAAGGCATGGGCGGGCACAGCCAGGGGTGGAGGTGTCACCGCCAAGGGTTTGACAGTAACAAAAGACTATAGCTAAGTCTCAGCTGTGACTTAGAAGACAGATAGAGCAATCTGGGTTCCCGCTTGCAGTGCTGCAACACTGTAGC
>QLOT01001607.1:10204-22377 GCA_003313875.1 Russula aff. compacta
GGGCACAGGGTAGGCGGACACGGGCACGAGTGGGTTGCAAACGTGAGCACAAGAATAAAGTAAACAAGTAATGACTAACTCACTAGACTCATGTGCATTGGGCAGCCACAACAGGTGTGGCTAGGCATGGGTGCATGCCCAGACAGGCGCAGCCATGGCAGGTGCGTGCAGGCGGGCACATGTGGGTTACAATTGTGAGCACAAGGAGAAAGAAAAAAAGAGAAACTCACAAAATGGCACCTGGGGGGATGCACGAGTGCAGGGCAGGTGTAGCTGGGCGAGAGGTGGGCGTGGGCGGGAAAGCGTGACCGTGCACAGATGGGTGCGTGCAGGTGGGCACAGGAAGGGTGGAGGCACATGCGGGTTACAATCGTGAGCACAAGGAGAAAGAAAAGAAAAGAAAAAACTCACATAATTGCACCTGAGGGCATGCACAAGTGCGGGGTTTGGCTTTATCTTTCTGGTTTTTGATTGAGCGCGGTTCGCCTTCTTCATTGAGGACTGCTGTGCGAATGGCCTCAAGGGCCAATTGTTTGGCTCTTCTAAATCCGACAAAGGTGGTGGATCTGGGAAGTCAAAGTAGCCATATATTTACGTTAGGGTGGAGGTCTACGATCGCACCTATTTTCTCCAGCCACTTCAGGGATATTGACTGTTCCTCATGTGGGCTTGTGTCCGTTGCCTTGTTGATTGTGAAGTTGGAGGGAGATGCAGTGAGGGTTTTTAGTTGTGTGGCAGTCTGTTGGGGCGAGAGGAAGTCAGTAACGACGTATAATGCTGATAGGATGGAGCGGAGAGCTGTGCCATTAGTTGTTACTGTTTCCCCGAGGACTTGTTCCCTGTGTCGCCATTCACAGCCATTTTGGTAGAGGATTGCTGAGGCAGCCCCTAGTTCTTTGCTGTCTTTGTGCAAGTTGTTGGATACAATACCTTCGCTGAAAACTTTATGATCTGGCCCCCTTGCAAAGGTGGGTGGGCGTTCAGCAGCGAGTGGGTAGTCCCAGTCAGGCTGCCTTGGTATCCATTTTACCTTTCCGTTCCAGGCAGAGCCTGGGGGGGTCTGGGAACTGGTCTATGTGGGGGCCCTTTGATGCAGCTCTCGATGCAAGTGAGCGGAGTGTAGTGTGGGCCCTTTCTCAGGTGGTATGGATGATATTCAATCAGATCTACTGAAATGTTTGTGACACTAATCTAGACGAAGCTGCATGTTTGGACATTCTCGCCCTCTCTTAGGGCATGTTTGAAATCTAGATTTACACCGTAAAATTAGCACCCACACCACTGCCAACATCATTACTTACTTCGCCTCCACTGCCCAGGTCCACAGCGCAGCATGGAACTTGGCCCAGTGGTAGCTGTTGTTCTTGAGCTCTTCGATAAGTCCCAAAATCCTGTCGTATACCGGCTCATAAACATCTGCCATGAACTTATGGTTTTTGTTCAGCCAGCTGTTTCCCCACGCATCGAGGCAACACCTGAGCTGTAGAAAAATTAGTCAAATGCCCAACATCCCACAAAAACATACAGCCACCACAGCTAGAGCCACAACTTTGCATGGAATCTCATCTGCATACTCTTCAGGAAGTGACAAAACGATTTGTTGATAGATGAAAATGGAAAGGTCCTTGATTGCGGGATGAGTGAGATTATTTGTTCGACCCTGGATAATCCCCCGTGATTGACATGCTCAGTTCAATTACATTGACGTACATTATGGTCGAATCCTCCATGAAGGAAATCCCCGTTCTCAACCAGTTTTTTGATGGCAGCAGCGATATAATTGATTTGCTGTTGTTGATTGTTGAATGACTCCATCGGATGGAAGTTGTACAGGAGTGGAACTATTGACGCTGCCTTCTTCTTGATTTCACCGCGAAAAGTTGACCAATCCGCAAAAACCTGTACATCATCATTTAAGGTGGGAAATTACAAAAGGAATCAACTGACGTAGTCACGCATGTCATCTTTATGCTTTGGCCAGAACCCTACCACATAGTCAGTGTGGCGAAACTAAACAATCCTTATCCATACCTGTTTCAACCTGGCCGCCATTCTCGGTGTGCTCATACACGGAACTCCTGATGCAGTCTAGAGCCTCATCCAAGTGCTTCTTATCTTCTTTATCTGGGAACCTGCATACACACGCCATCCATGGGCGCCACTTTTTTTGAGCGGCCTCCAAGATGTCACGCCATTGCAGAGGGTAGAAACCAAGCTGTCTTGGATCAGTAGTGTTCCCTGTGTACAGCTTCTGTGAGTGACGTATTGCTCGGGACTTCGGTGTGTCATCGTCAGAAGGTGGATCTGAATCTGGATTAGAATCCACGTGAGATGATTCCTTATCAGCTCCGATAATATCCACATCTATCATCCCGTGACAGGAGGCAATATCACGAAGTTGACTGGGATCAGGTGCACGAGGGGCTCGGTTTCGTTCATGATGCTTTTGGACAACATCATAAGTCTGGAAATAGTCTTTGAGTAGCAGCTGTAGTGAGATGTCATGGAGTACCAACCTCAGTGTTGTCTTCAGCCAGCTGTTCCATTGATGCCCCCTTTTTTTGGCGGGCTAGGTACCAGTAAGCACAAGTGACATACCATGCAAACGCACTCACAGGCTTTCTTTGACCGCATCTTTTCCTTCGTGCAGCCTCTAGTATCTACTTCAAAAGATCTAGTGAGTCAAAAAAACGCCGGTATTGCTTACCAGGCTGACGCAGCTGGCTTCGGCAAGCTGTTCATCTTCTGAAGGTGACCGATCAAACCCAGGCTCTGTAAGAAAAATGTTAGGAACTGAGCACATCAAAATAATGAAGCCTACGAAGTAATGGATCATCAATATCCTGACTGGCCCTCCATCTACCTTGCACATTAAAATCTCAAAGCCGGTAGTCTTCACATCCATCGTTATCATAGTTGTCGTTGGAAGGGGCGTTATTGTCACGAGGCTTGTAGCTGGGGTCGCCATTATAGCCTTGGATATAAATCTTTATTTCGTATTTACAATCAATGCTCTTTTAAAAGGATTGAAGGATACCTCTTCCTCTTCCTCATCACTGTCGGCCTCTTCTTCATGAGTACTCCTTTGCTCGCTACTTTGACTATGCTCCTCCATCTCATACTGGTCATCAGAGTCGGAACTAGAGTCGGCACCACCATTTTGGTGAAAAGAACGCTTGGATGGCTTGGGCAGGCAGAAGAGTTTATTCTAGGTGAGCGCCATGAATTTAAGATGAAATTGGAACACTTACATGAAATAGGGACTGGTGGGATTTTTGCATTACATTACTTTCCAGCAAGGCAGGATCAATAGGAGGTGAAGTGGGCGTAGGCAAAGATCCCTGAAGATTTGATGAGTAGTGTTGAAGGCCATTTTTTGCCAGCGGCTGTGGCGTGGCAGTCTGTGCAGGTGGCAGTGTAGGGAAGTCAGATCGCCCACAGAGATGGGGAGCTACAGCACTCATAGGCATGGGCGCTGGTGGAGGGAAGCCAGATTGTTCATGAGGTTGGGGAACAGTGGCATTCATGGAAACGGGCATTGGTGGAGAGAAGCCAATTTGTTCACGATGTTGGAAGGGTACAACTGCAGGTGGTGGCGGAGGGAAGCCAAATTCAGTACCATTTAGACTAGGTTCCGTATTAGGCTGCACAATATAAGTAACTGGTATAGGAACAGGCAGAGCTTGCATGTCTTGCAGCAGAATGAGAGGGGCATGCTGCAATGCAGACCTTTGTCAATGCCTGAAATAACCAAGAATAATATAAACTTACATCAACTCAGCGACAAGTGCGCTTTTTGGGCACCGGGGCCATTGGATTAATGGCTATGCCATCAGGAACTTGTGCTTTTTTTGGTTTTTTAGTGCTCTGGCTGTGAATCGCATCGGAGCTAGCTTGTAAGCGCTCCAGAGCCCCCCCTTGACCTTTTGTTGGATGGTCAGATTGATGGATGGGAACCATGTTCTCTGGAAAATAGAATGGTGTTATGGATGCCAAATAAAGCATAGGAGGCGGCACATACCTTTGGTTGGAGCCGCTCACGATTTTTTGGTCACAGGCTCATCAGTACCAGGCTCAACATCTGCCAACCTTTTCTCGGATTGGCTGGCAGTGCCAGAAGCAGGCTTGCGCCCATGAGCCATCGCAATACCAGGTTAGAGAAATGAGAAGTTGTAAGAGTGGTGTTGCAATGGCTCCGGTAGCCTTGGCTCACAAAGCTGCATCGTGTTCTGTACCTCCAGGTGCATGTAAATGGATGTCAAAAAAAGAAAAAAAGCTGCGTCGTGGCTCGTGGCACTTGCTTCACTTAACCGAGCCGTGCCGAGCCATCGAACAGCCGGCTTCAATAGCCGGCTTCACTCCAGGTAAAACGCAGCTCAGCTCCCACCGGCTTTGAGTTGGGAATACTGTACTGTACAGTATTTGGTGTTACCAATGCCGCCTACACTTATGCCACATATCAAAAACACATTGTATTGATCTATCTACTACTACATTTACCCCAGCCTCAAGTAAAACCTCAAATTCATTTCTGACAGGCCAATGAAAGCAGGCAGAAGTGTGCACGCAGCACCGCGCTGAGCATGCATCTGGTTCCATGTGTACTCGTCAAGTCCATAAGGCCATACGGATAGCATGCACCCTCCCATTCTTCCACTGTGCAACAACACAGTGGTAGCATCCAAGTGGACGAAGGTGGTGGCCGGGGTAGTCATCACCACAACTTGCACGGAGGTAATGAATCTCTTCTATGTCATAGTGACATGCTCTTGCCTGGAGGGGAGGTGGGAATGAAGCACGGATGGACAACTACCAACAACTTACATGCCACCCATATCAGTCGAAAATGTGGGCTGATACCCGACAGCAGATGGGATAGGGCTGAGAAGCGCAGACACCTCGGAGCGGCCTGAGTAAAGCAGAAGATGTTGTCTATGAATAGCAATACATCCTGGCCCTCCTGATCATGGAAGTACACCGCAACAGTGAGACCCTACACGGGCACGAGCACCCGGGCGCTCATTTATCTGGCCGAAGACGAGAGCAGCCTTGGAATCACCCTGAGGTTGATGACACCAGTCTCGACCATACCACAGTTGTTACCCTCACGAGTACACTCCCCGACATCTGCCAAGTCACGCTTATGTGAGTTGCGGAGATAGCAGCGGGTCTAAAACATACCACAGAAGATCAAGAAACCACCGTGTGCCTTTGCGACATTGTTGATAAGTTCCTGAATCAACACTGCCTTTCCAACACCAGCACCCCTGAAAAGCCCAATTTTTCCCCTCACTCCCTACGCTCGTGAGGGGGCTACGACTTTAATGCTGGTCTCCAGAACCTCGGCAGCCATTAACTGATCGACAAAAGGCTGGGGGTCAGTATGAATCGGCTTCCGAGCAACACCCTTGATGGGACCATGCTCGTCAATTGGTTCACCAATGATGTGGCCCAGAGTGTCACAGCCCATGGGGATCTGGATGGGGAACCCAGTGTCAATAACGTTTTGACCTCGAACAAGACCCTCGGTACCATCCATTGCATATTGTAGTACGGATGGAATTCTCACCCAAGTGAGAAGCAACTTCGAAAACTAAATGGCCACCGCAGAAGTCTCGGACCCCCAGGACATTAAGAATTGGGGGTAGGACATCAGTCCCGAATTGAACACCGACGACAGCGCCAATGATCGTCTTGACATGGCCAACAGCAGTCTCCAACTCTGTCGCGTATGAGCGCATTATGCGGAGAATTACGTATCAGTTGAGTTTTCAGAGGAGAGTACAAGAAGGGCAAGAATAACATAGTCAAGGATGAAACATTCAAAATATCAATGAAACACATACCAGGGGCAGATGACGCAAAATGCGTAGGACACTGACTGGATGGTGTGTCAGCAGAGGCAAAAAGCCCAGCGGCCCCAGCCCTTGCAAGAATGGGTGAAGAAGTAGAAAATAGAGCATTGGTCCACTTTGCACTGTTCACCACTGTGCGGGAAAGACGAGTGATGCCACGAGAAGTGAGCATTGTATGCAATCGTGAATACAAGCAGCAGAAAGAAGGGAAAAAAAGCACTCGCATGGGCTGACATAAGCACAGACGCTGACAAAGGCGGGCGGATATGGGCGTGGGTGGGAGGTGGTTGTGGCCAGTGCGTGTAGCTTGCAATCGCGAACAAAAATAATGAAAAATAAATGATTACTCACCCACTTCCATGCATCATAGCCAGGTGCATTTGGGTGCAGGAGGCAGGGGGTGCATGCGCAGATGGACGTAGGTGGGGCAGACATGGACAGGATTTTGTCGTCATGTTATTCAGACCTTTTGATATTGGCGGAAACTGTACTTGGTCTGTCTCCGATGCACGTATATACGTAGAGTTGAGGATACATGCCATTAGCGAAATGGAATACATGATTTAGCACGAAAACACAAGATGCTAGTGCTTCCGAGGGAAATGGCATCTAATCAAGGGCTATAGCAAGTGTGCCACCTGGAATATCGACAAAATGATTTACTACGCCGAGTACAGTCAGTTGTATATGATCAGGTAACACCGTACACATACCTTGCATACCATGAAGTTCCCCATCCATTACAGTTACAACATGAGATGAACTGTCACCGCCAAGGGTTTGACAGCAACAATAGACTATAGCTAAGTCTCTGCTGTGACTTAGAAGACAGATGGAGCAGTATGGGTTCCCGCTTGCAGTGCTGCAACACTGTAGCCACCCTTTAGAGTAGAGAGAAGATGGGGAGTAAAGTCACTTGTGATTGACAGGAGACTCAACTTGCCAGTACAAGGTAGCTACGAGTCTCTACTTATAGAGGAGGGGGATCCTAGGATCCAAAAGGGGTAACTGTACTCGATATAGTAGGCTGAAACGAAGACGCAAACTGGGGACAAAGAGAGTACCAGAACGAGAACAAAGGCTGCGATGAAAGGGGTTAACAAAGGGTCACAGGGACCGGAGAGAGCATATGATCCTCGGAGAACAATGGGGATCGCTTAGGAATGGGGGTGCAGTCCAAAAATATAGTACAGTGCCTCAGGCGCACACACAGGCAAACAGTCCAATCAGACTCCTGGCCGGTTCCACAACTTACAGGAGCGCAAGCAGTTGAATGCTTACCCCAGGCCGGTTACATGAACGTTGCAGCAAGACATCCTTGTATTTGCTTCACTTAAGAGTCCATCGAACGGGTGTGAGATAGGCGTTGGCAGCATTTAGAGACTTCTTTGCGCGTTGGGACCTGGAGCGGCATAACTTTGCCTTAATCAACGCCTCTCGAAACTTTGCATCTGCAAGCTTGGCTTTGTTCAAGGCACCCTTACGTTTTTCGTGGGCTCGCTGAATGAGATGCGTAGCATCCGCGGTGCTCTGAGGAATTGGAATGGTCTAGAACAGAATACAAAGTAGATTGTTAGCATCAGGGTAAGAAATAAGAACAGAATGTCGTTCGCTAACTACATACCACAACGGAATTGAGAGCAGAAGAAATGTCATTAGTATCTGATTCAGAATCACTGAGATCAGAAATCCCTGTGATGTTGGACAGTAGTGATGGGCTTCGGCTTGGGATATTTTTGGGTTGAAATGGCTGAGATATAAAAAGAGTAATCTAAAGGGGTGTAGGGGGTACAACAAACATGATCGCAAACACGCGCTTACCAACTTTGAGGGACTACTCAACATACTCAATGACCAACAAAAATAATGCTGCATTGCCCCCGGTGCGAAAAGCCCTTTCCAACAAATCAGATGATCACTCGACACTTAAATCATGTGAGGTCTTCCTGCACAAAACTCACCAACGATCTCATTACTCTGATGCCACCGCTGCAGCCCTCTTCACGTCAAAATCTTAGTCCCTGGCTGGAGTCAGAGGATTTCAATATCCCCTTCTCAGACAATAATCCCTTTGACTCGCCACCTCATGGCGACATCAAGATGGCCCCACCAAACTTCGAGCCAAACACTTTCAGCAATACCAACAAATCCAAATATCATGAAGAGTTTATTGGTGCGTCAAAGGCATTTGGTACTGGCTTGACGTTTATGGAGGGCTTTGATTTGGATGATTTTTCGGACCATCGCTGAGAAAACCTCTATTACCCATTTGCATCTAAGGCTGACTGGGAGATGGCCAGCTTTCTTTTGCGTTCGGGTCTGAGTATGGCCAAGATTGATGACCTTTTAAAACTGCAGCTTGTGAGTGCACACAGTCGTAATAGTATAATATATTCACTAATACCAAGTCATTAGATTCGAACTCTGCCCCTCTCGTTTCGAACAGCGAAGGATTTGAGAGGTCGTGCCGAATTACTCCCCCGTGGCCCTACTTGGAAGTGTAAACCCTGGCCAGTTGCCCAACCTACGAAATCGCCTGTGCAGCTATTCTACTGTGACCCTATCGAATGCATCATGTCACTGTTAAACTCACCGCTGTCCACAAATGACATCGATTTTACGCCATACTGAGTCTTTAGAACAGCTGAGAAGCTGATTCAAGTGTATAGCGAGTGGATGTCTGGTGACGTTGGATGGGATATGCAGGTTCGTACTTAGCAATGTAGTCTCACTTTCTTTGTTAATCATAGCCATTTTAGAACAAAATAATGGCCGGGGGAATGGTTTTAGGCACAGTCCTATCATCAGATAAAACTACGATATCTGCGATGACTGGCGATTGAATGGCGCACCCTCTCCTTATCAGCCTCGCAAATTTCAAGGCTGACTATAAAGCGAAAAGCTCTCATCATGCATTCCTACTCCTCGCTCTTCTTCCAGTACCCAAATTTACCTCCATTGATAAATCCATTCGTGGCGTTCTAGAAAACCGGCTCCTGCACGCATGTTTGATTTTATATTAGAGCCATTAAAGAAAGCCACCACCTGGGGCAAGATGATGTCCGACCCATATGGCTCACTCCATTTCTGCTACACCCCCCTTGCGGCATATATTGTCGATAATCAAGAAGCTCTAGTGCTATCTGGTGTCTGTGGGAAAACATCACCAATCACGATGGCGAGCCTGAAACAGTTTGGCGACACATTTCGGCATGAGCTGTGGACTGCCTCGACATCGCTTGCTCATTTGCTCGCTATCAAAAGTAAGGTAGATCCAGATGACGACATTAAGGCATATGTTAGCGAAGCCAAAAAAAAGTTTCGCCTTGGAGGTGTTGACAAACCCTTCTGGAGGGATTGGCCACTTGCTGAACCATCTCTTTTCCTCACCCCGGAGCCATTACATCAATTTAACAAGGAATTCTATGACCACAATCTGAAGTGGTGCATTCATATGCTTGGCGTGCAGGAAATTGACTTCCATTTCTCAATCTTACAACCTCGCATCAGATTTCGCCACTTCAATGGCAGAGTTTCAAAGTTGAAGCAAGTAACAGGACGTGAACACTGTAATATTCAGCGGTATATTGTCTCTATCATTGCTGGTGCAGCACCCTGGGATTTTGTCATCTCAATTTGCGCCATGATGGATTTTCAGTACTTAGCTCAGGCCCCGAAGGTTGATGATACCATGTGTGTGAAGATGGATGCTGCGCTGTTGGAGTTTCATAACCACAAAGCGGCTATAACTGATGCAGGAGCTCGTGTTAGAAAAGGCAACTGCCCCATATTGAATTGGTACATTCCAAAACTCGAACTCATGCAGAGCGTTTCCTCGAATATCAAGGCAAACGGTGCGGCTATCAACTGGACTGCTGATCACACTGAACATGCCCACATCGAGGTCATCAAAGACCCCGCTAAATCTGGGAACAACCAAAACTATAAGGAACAGACTTGCCGCTACCTGGATCGGTCAGATAAATTAAGGCGTTTTGACATGGCTACAGCGATTCAGGACACTCGCATGGAATTTGGAAGATCAAAGCAATCCCAGGACATTGACGACCACAATGCTGACTCCGATTATGAATTCCCTCCACTTTCTGCCTTCCAGACTGACGACTCAACTGTTCTTCTCGACAACATTTGCACTGTGTCCGACATTTCACACACTGCGCCGAGCAGCCAAAAACTACTTTGACGAAGCAGCCTGCCTTATACGAGACAATGATCCAAAAATGCCACATCCTTTTCGAACATTCACTGTTGGTCCTATGACTGCTATTCACCTAAACCGAGAACCCTTCCTTTGCAGAACATTCATCAACGATATTGCAACCATGTTCGGCATTCCTGATCTTGTGCCTGCTCTTGTTCACTTTCTAACATGTGTCTGAATTAATGGGAGCAAGGCAACCTTTACCGTGGGGGGCCGACGGCCAGTTTCCACCAGCGACACACCCCTCCCATTCCAGAAAATAGAAGTGTGGCCAGGTTTGCACATACAAATGAAAGATATTCACAATCCATACATTATTCACCCCCCAGAGACATTATGCGCCTGGCCGCCAAGTAGAACCTGGCCATTGGGTCGCTATGATAACATACTCACCAACGTTGACCCAGGAAAGGAATGGCCCCACAGCAGTATCTCTGGTAGGTAGTTCTTGGTACACCAGCCTCATGCCTGCCTGAGGAAATCTTTCCAGGGCACTGCGTTTCACAAATTCGACTAGTATTTTGCATCATACATCCTGAGTGCTCTGCGCTACCCCCAGATTCGCCCCTCAACAGTTTCCTCGCATATGTTCAGTGTTTCGATATCGTGCCTCAACCCCAAGCATCCTCCGGCCGCTTGGCCACTAGCTGCAGTAGTCATCCCGAATCTGCCACAAATATGCATATCTTGAAACGGAGCTATTGGGCAGATGGTTCGTGGACCGGTGACATCGTTCCACTCTCCCAGATTCGTTCAGCTGTTGACTTGGCTCTGAGGCACATGGATGCAGCTGACATCTGACTTATGAAGGAAACCAGCCTCGAATATAGTAGCGAGTTCCTCCTGAACCACTTTTTTGACAAGCAGTTTTACTACACGTTACTAGGATTATATTAGTAGCCCATGTTGTGTTGATGTTGCGTCAATGTCATTGTAGCAGGCCTAGTTGCTGGATGGACAGGGCAAGCAACGAAGGAGGAAGAGAAAATGAGGCCGGAAGAGGGAAAGACAGATTTGGACATTCATTTGAATGTGGGCCCAGGTGCTCCGATGTGGCTGATCCACATCCGCACTGATCCGAATACCTTACATCATAGTTTGAGTTCCCATCCACGGTTACACTTGATAGAGCTTCAGTTAGACTAGCAGTGACCCGTGCTTCGCCATGGAGGTGCAGCAGTACACTGGTAAACAATCGCAAAGAGGATCGTGAGAATTTCTCATCTGCGAATGAAACCGACACATGCAAGACTTGGCGGAGCAGCGTTCATATGAACAGGCTGAAATAGCTAGGGGCTGGTTTCAATCTCCAAATGAAAGATGCTGTGTCGGAAGTCTCAGATTAGCGGGAATCTCAGATTAGCGGGGACACATTAACCAATCAGAACGCCAGTTTGTCCTGCCATTTGTCTAACCAATCGCCTGGCGAGAACGTGACTGATGTCTTTTAATAGACAGACGAGTGCATGGCCGTTTTGGGGCGCACCCGTCCCAGATATCAAAAATGATATCTCATTCCGTGCCTTTCACAGTAACTGACTGCGTGTCCCATTTGTCCTCGTCTGGGAACATTTGTGAAAGTGTTATCCCCTGCCAATAAATGCTAGCTGAAGGCAATGGCAGTGCAGTCTGCGGCTGATCCCTTAGTGTGTGAGTACATCGACTCTTCGGATCACGTCTCAAGCCTCGCATCACTGTCCCTGTGGGGGTAATTGCTCCATAGCTCCATACTCCAAGCAACGACAGGGCCCACACACACATCGCTTGCTCACAGCACGAGTCTCACCTCCCATATCTGGAACTCCCCCTCGGGCACTCCCATCTGGATGGGACCTGCAGACTGGTTTCCTAACGTTGTGGCATCGCGGAAGGCCGGTTCCCATTAATTGGAACCACCCTCCAGGTTCGCAATCGGCAAAGCACTGGACATCACGGGACAATAAATGAGGTTCTTGACGCCCAGCCAAATGTAAACGGTGCTTAGGCTACCCAGGTCCAATGACAAGATAACCATCTACTCGCGTAAACGCTCAGATCGGGGGCATGTCCAACACTCCATCTTCAAGCAACATCAAGACGTCCAACACGTGGGCCCC
>QLOT01001614.1:0-14938 GCA_003313875.1 Russula aff. compacta
TTTTCGTGATACTTCCAAAGTTCATAAAGTGAAGCACCTGATACAGCGTCAAGCTTATCGTCTAGATCCTCGATGGTCATCGGATAGTTCAATATAGCAATTTGTGCAGCTTGAAGCGCTTCTTGGCGAAGCCCATATTTTTGTGCGAGAGCATACGTGTAGAACGAAATCTCTGGACGAGCGGGCAGTGGACACTCTCGAGCTATGATGCCCCGGATGTGGGCTAGCACGGAGGTCATCTGATACTTTTGGGCCACAGAGAGGAGTTCCATGGTCGCTTCAGTGGTGGATGGTATGATGGGGGTTACAGGAAAGATGAAAGTGAGAAGACTATGAAGAACAGCTCCGCGTTCCGGTAGCTGAACCACCAGAGGCGATGATGATTCAGCATGGGCGGCATCGGAGGGAACCAAGGCCTTCTGTATAAGCTCAGCAAGTACCGGAGAGCTATTGATGATGTAGCACTTTGGGACTCGGAAATGATGGGAGTCGTGAGAGCGAAGAATGAAATCTGCAGCAGGGTAGTCGAATAGTAGGTTCGTGGGTGTTTCGCCTAATGTGAACATGTTGGAAGCTGCTTGAAGAGGAGCCGTAGATATGGTCTCTTAGTCTTGCGTGATATAAATCTATCCTGGAAGAGCTAGAGATGTGACACCTAATGGTAGCACGGCAAGCCCGGTGTCCATGCATCTGCGCAGTCCCGATGAAATAGCGCGCAGTCTGCTGTACGTGTGGAGTGAGGAATTTCCATATCCGATAGAGGAAGTATGGTGATTCCTTGCCAGGATGGTAGCAGGCGTGCTTCCGGCTGCGGCTGCGGCTGCGTGCGAGAAAATAATGACGCATGGATGGTTCGCGCTACTTGCAATATAGTACGTAACTCTCCTCTCCTTGACTTGCTTCGACGACGTGTCGACAGATTCTGAATTCGAGGGAGTGTAGGAAGTGTCCCGATGGAAAGAATGGTCGTAAAATGCATCATGCCAATGCGAGTGCTAAGCGGCATTGACCGAGCTCTCGCCTCCGCATTTGCAGGGGCGACGGGGTCAAAAGGACAAAACAAATAAAGAGGGAAAAAGTGTCGTCGGTACTGTGCAATCGGCCCGCTTCCGGTGTTTTAGGCTACCTCGCGCCCCGCGAGATAAATGTGTTTTGATGTAAGGCTTCGTCTAGGTCAAAGATTCACTATGCTGTTGTGCGGACCATCGTAGCATCTTTCTCGAGGCGCGTCAATAATACCAACGAATCACTTGCGTTGTAACATAGATGGCGGCTGCGAGGCTGGGATAGTCGTCCTGATAGCAAGGGAGATGAAAGAGAAAGAAGTTCTTTGAACGAGAAAACGAGTGAGAAGGAAAGACATCCCGTGGAAAGCGGTTCCACGAACCCAAGTGCCGAGACAAAGAGAAAAACAGAGCGCGTCTTGGACAGCTGTTCCACAAACGCAGGTCGAGACGAAGGAAAGAATAGGAGCGCACGAAAGAGAAGAAAAGGAAGGAATGGGTCCACGACGATGGATCCTACTGGATTCTATTATGCCATCCTCAAGGGATCTTAAATACAGAGATGTCCATGCTTCATGAAAGAGCGTTATCGGTGTACGGGTTGTCGTAGATGAGGAAATGGTAAGAAAAATGATCAGTAAAATAGGTCAAAACGGGGTTAAAGACGGTATAATGCAGCCGTACTGGCGCAGTGCGGTTGCGACCGCTTCGATCATCGTTGCCTAAGTGACAAGGGAAAAGAGTAAAAGGAGAAAGTAAAAAAGGAAGGCCGGGGCTATGAGGACGAAAGACGATGCGATTACTGTAGTCTGCAGGTGTCTTGCGCCGGTGGTGGAGGATCTGAAGGTGGAAGATGGGCAGTAGAATCTTGAAGGAGAAAAGGCATCTTGAGTAAACGCTTGTGATTTGCCCGGTATTGTCTTGCGCCAGTGACTGAGGGAGGCGGTGGCAACTCGGTCACGTGCCTGACGGGCGCTCAGTTTAGTCTCGTCCGTCACAAACTTGTTTCCTTTTCGCAACTCGACTTCTTCCCATATTTCTCAATTCCGCGTCCCCATTTCGTTCGATCTCTGTCTTTTCACTATGACGAAGTACGATGTAAATAGTAAGTATTTATAAAAGGGTCTTCAAAAAAGCAGAATTTGGTGTTCTGTTCGCGTCTTCCCTCACATGTCTCCATCTCCGGTCGCATGAAAACAGGACGCTGGTCCCATTACCCTTTAACCAACCAGGCAGAAAGGTAGAAATGCTGGCGCGCAGCTTCCATTTGACCTCTAGATTGGGTCTGTTCTGGACAACCACATGCTCGCTCAGATCCATCGCCACTTTTCGACGTGCCCTTTCCCCCTCGCTATCTCGGAAAAGACAAACGCAAACTCGCAAATTTCTACTGCATGCGATCTACGGCTACGCATTCCCCTCAGATCCCTGTTATTCTAGGAGCCCTGGGTCGACACATCGAGCACCGAGGTAAAATGTGAGTGATGATAATGTACTTGTGGTTCATGTTATGATGACGCCAAGGCGGATCAACTGTCCATACGGGCACCTCCAACCTAAGTACTGCCGTGTGCACACAACCTCGATCTTTGATCCTAGGCGGCTCGTTGGATTCCTGTCCCATCGTCTACTCTGCAAGACCAGTCATATCGCAGCGTGAATACTCAAGCGAGTGGGTGACATGCGGTAGTCGAAAGGCTGTCATATTGAAAACATCGGGCGCAAGCCCGTCGAGATATAGGAGTAGTGAGCCAAACTATAACATACAAGGTCGAACGTTCCCCTCTGAAAAACCGAATTGATTTGCTGGGAATTCATTCCTACGCACATGAATCAGCAACGGCTGCCACTTTGCCTGTAGTGATTGCCCAGTTACCGAGACTGATCCCTCTCCGTAAATAAACATGTCCCTGTCGTACTTGGAGGCTCAGGAGACAAGGAAACCACTAACAAATCTGAACCTGTCATCACAAAAGCCTCCCCCTTCATGATCTCGGTAGCAGGATCACACGGCTTCTCAAAACGTGTGCAGACCCCGGCATACTCCCCACTGGGAACGCCCGCCACATGCGCGCCCGCGCCTGTGTTGATGCGACACTTGAGCTGGTGCTCTCCATGGATCACGAATGGGAGTGGTGGGCAGAATCTGATAGGATGGTTCAAATTCTCAGCTATCTCTGACTGCGGGGGCCTGCAGCACCTTCTTAACAGCGATCATCGACATGCATGTCCAGCGCGGCGCGAAAGCGTAAGTTGAAACCGATCGTAATCCACTCTCACCGCGTACCTATAAAGGGTTACTCGTCATCTTCCGGTAACTGAGGGTGTATGTTAGTGTCCCAGATCTGGGCCTTGTTTAGTGCCTGCGCCATCTTGTTCTCGAGCTCCGCATAACCATTCGTCACGTGCGTCCGCATGCAGAAACTGCAGTTTCCATGGGTTTCAAGAGCCGCCAAGTACTCGGAGCGTATGATTGAGGGCGTCGTGATCGGCTGGGTGCACACTTGCCGTTTCAAGCGGTCGATATTTCGTGAGAAGAGTTGAGATAACCAATTCGGGATTGGTTGCGGCGAGACAGAACCACTCATACCCCGAGCTTTGGAACAACCAAGCCAGAAGTTCGAAGACCTCTGAGTGTCGACTTCGAGGAATGACTCGAGGCACGTGACGAGGTTGTCTCTGCACCGCTTGCGGAATCGAGCGAGGTCTCGCAACGCCCAATCTTCGAACAATCGCAGCGTCTCAAAAGTTATGGGATAATCCAAGGTCAGGTGAGCTGTGCTTTCCATTTCCGGAATGAGCCCTTTGCTGCTTGCGATTGCGTATGCATTGAAAATCTCGGCTCCGCTTGAGCACGAAGGAAAACTCCTGTGGGCACGGATAGAGGACTGGACTGAAACCATGTTGTATTTTTGACAAGCAGCGAGCAAATATAACACCTTGTCATAAGATTTTGGTATGATGGGATCGACGGGGTAAAGCATCGAGACAAGACTACGGAGCAGCTCGGCATCCTCAGACAGTCGAATCACAGGAAGCCCATCGATCGTTTCACCGTCAGAAGGTCGGGGAAGAGATAATAGATCTCTGAAGAATGGCGACGTCATTGCCAGTACTGATCTATGGATACGAAAGTCGACAAGGTCGGATGACCGAACGATAAGATTCGCATCGGGTATGTCCAGGGATTCAGGTGGTATCTCAGGCGGAGTCGCGGTGGCATTGATTTGTGCTTGGGGGCCCTCTCTGTCTTGCACGAGAGATAGAGCTAACTCTGCCTATGAAGCGTTCGACCTCGTAGGCAGCTCATGACAACAATCAAATCACCTTTTTAAAACTATCACGGACAGCGGAGCCCAAGGCTACCCAAAAGTTGTGTATGGTTTGGCTGGATATGGCTGTACATGCGCATCCTTGGACTCCATATTTTTTATTTTTGCTCCTACTCGTAAACAGGTGCGTAATGTGGCGTGTTAGGGCCGTGTTGAGTTCAGCGGGATTAAAGAGGTGAGGGGCTCCTGCTATGGACCCGATGTAGTCATCAAGCCAGCTCGGGATGCTCGAGATATCGGTGGAAGAGCTGAAGGCTCCACAGCGTAGATCTGTCGGAGTGTCAGGAACATGGGATTCCCTAAATTCCTTAAGGTCGGTTGCAAGAATCTCCCGAACTCTTTCGTGATACTTCCACAGTTCATAAAGCGAAGCGCCTGGAGCAATATTAAGCTTATCGTCCAACTCCTCGATGGTCATCGGATAGTTCAATATAGCGATTTGCGCGGCCTGAAGCGCTTCTTGGCGAAGCCCATATTTTTGGGCGAGGGCATAAGTGAAGAACGAAGTCTCTGGATGAGCAGACAGTGGACTCTCTCGAGCGATGATGCCCCGGACGTGGGATAGCACCGAGGTCATCTGATACTTTTGGGCCACAGAGAGGAGTTCCATAGTCGCTTCAGTGGTGGATGGCATGATGGGTGTGACGGGAAAGACGAAAGTGAGAAGGCTATGAAGAATTGCTCCACTCTCCGGTAACTGAACCACCGGAAGAGATGATGGTTCAGCATAAGCGGCATCGAGGGGGACAAAGACCTTTCCAATAAGCTCGGAAAGCACCGGAGAGCTATTGATGATGTAGCACTTTGGGACTCGGAAATGATGGGAGTCTATAGAATGAAGAATGAAATCTGCGCCGGGGTAGTCGAATAGTAGATTCATGGGGGGTTCTTCTGATGTGGACATGTTGGATGCTGCTTGAAGAGGAACTGTAGATATGGTTTCCTAGTCTTGCGTGATACAGATCTATCTGGGAAGACCTGGGAGTGATCTGGGTATACAGAGATGTGGCACCCACCCAACAACGGCAAGGGCACCAGTATCCCTGCGTCTGCGGAATCTGCCGTACGCGTAGGGTGGGGAATAAATTTCCATATCAGATAGGAAGGACGGCGATTCCTTGCCAAGTGGGCGCACGGCAGCAGATGTACAGTACTTGCGGCTGCGGCTGCGACTGCGTGAGAGAACAATGGTCCGCGCCACAGTACTTGTAATGTAGTACGTAATTCCCCTCTCCTTGCTTCGACAACGTGTTGACAGACCCTGATATCGAGGGAGTGAAGGAAAGTCATTCGACTCTGTTGCCTATGGTTTTCTAATTGCCGTAAAAGTGTCAATGATACAGTACATGTCATTGATCGATTTCTCATATTTCCTAAGAATGGGCCCTTTCCCTTCCCTACTTCCCCGTTAACAGGGCGGCGCGGGGATCCAGATACGTCACTGAGCTCAACTTTTAACAAGTAAACGTGCCGAGGTTAAAGCTTCTGCCAGTGCATGACTTGACGCATCCATGGATATTGATCATATTGATCGTTTGCGATAATCTCTGAAAACGATCACTAAAAATGCGCTTTCATATGTTCTCTTTTACAATTTTTTTTACAAATGGATGTTTTTCTCTAATTGTGACCCCAGTTATGCTCAGGCTTCCTCAAAGACCTACCATGCTGTTGTCTGGACCATAGTACAGTAGCAGCGGCTTGCCCGAGGACCTAGATAGCGCCCAAACGAAGGAATAAATCCCGCATTCCTAGCCTTGCACCCTGACTTGTCTCAAAAATCTCACCGTCTGACTGCACGCAAGTCAGTTATAGAAGTCTCGACGGGAGGGAAAATTTGCGACAGATCCAGATCTTCGACAGGCGTGGCACACGAAAGCAGCGTCGCAAAGTGACGTCCGGGCAGCAGATCATATTTACCTTGGTCCCGAACTGACGATGATGCATGATGTCCCGGTGGTCCAGTGAAGTTCTTGGACACTCCTGCCTCGCTCGTTGCGATGCTGGACGTCAACGTTCGACGCTCCAAGCCGAACACTCCCCCAGGTCGTTCTCTCTCCGGTAACAGTTTATCACCTCACATCAGAGGGCGAGGGCACGGCTGGCCGGCAGTATTGTTTCAAACCTTGTGTGCGCTGCTCTGCCCAATCTGAGTTGAAACTCACAGGTGCTCTGGTTGCCTTATCCGATCCCAATCAGAATCACTAGACGCAGCAATGGCGAATAGAACAAAGAATAGAGTACCGTGATAATAGAGCTCCCGAGTAGTTCGAGGGCACAGACCTACAAATGAACTTATCTCCGATAGCCTCTAGTTAGGCTACCGTTTCCACAAAGAGCACTTGTCGTGCAGCAACTGGAAACCAAACCAGGTACAAGAGCCGGCGCCCAGCTGCTACCCGACCTCTGGCCTGGACATGGACAAGCCTCGCTCGAAAGAGGATCCGTCATGCCTGCCAAGGATCAGTCGCTTCCTTTCGACGTGCTCTTTTCCATCTCGATAACACTCTAATTCCTGCCTGAATGCGATATGCTGTACGACCATGTGATCCTCTCAGATCTCAGGAGCCTGAGACGATACATCGAGCGCTGAGCTAAATGTGAGTGAGAGTGATGTGCTCGTGGTTCATGTTTAGATGAGACAAAGGTGGATAAATCGCCAGATACGGGCACCTCCGACCCGAGCACCGCCGTGCATTCACAACCTCGAACTTTGATCCTAGGCGGTCGAAAGTAGAAAAGCTGTCAAATGGAAAAGATCGTGGAACAAGCACCTGTCGAGATAGTGTCACAGAAAATTCCATAGTGAACCAAACTACAGCATAAAAGGTACGATATGCCATCCTGCAAGAAAGAAACCAAACAATCTTGCCGCGAATTCATAACTACGTACTGATGAGCCAGCCACGGATGCCACTTTGCTTATGGTAATTGCCTCTACGAATGCTCCAGTGTGCCACCAGACCATCGCGCAAAGTAGCTACAAGTCACCATCACCAAGAGTACCAGAACCTGGGTAAGTTCAAACCGATCGTGAGCCACTATCCCCGCGTACTCATTGAGGTATCTCACCATCTTCTGGTACTTGAGGATGCGTGCTAGTGTTCCACTGACAAGGCTGGGCCTTATTTCGTGCTTGCGCCATGTTGTTCTCAAGCTGTGAACAGAATGCCGAACCATTGGTCACGTGCGTCCACAAGCAGAAGCTACAGGATCCATGAGTTTTGAGAGCTGTCAAGTACTCGGAGCGTATGCTTGAAGGCGTTGTGAGTGGCCGGGTGAACACTTCCTGTTTCAAGTTGTTGCCAATTCGTGAGAAGAGTTGATCTAACCAGTCCGGAAGGCCACGTCGTTGGGGCCGATTATAATAATTATAATTCTCCCGGCCCGAAGCTTGACAACGAACCCAAATGCTCGAAGGCCCTGGTGGGTCGATTTCAAGGAATGAATCAAGGCACGTGACGAGGTTGTCTCTGTAGCACTTGCGGAAGCTCATGAGGTCCCGCAACGCACAACCTTCAAACAATCGCAGCCCATCTCCAATAGTTTCAAAAGTCATGGGATGACCCAAGGTCAGATGAGCCGTGCTTTCCACTTCCGGAATGAGCCCTTTGTTGCTTGCGATCGCGTATGCAGTGAAGATGTTGGCTTCATCTGACTGCGAAGGAAAACCCCTGCGACTGGCCTCGTCACGGATAGAAGACTGAACTGAGACCATGTCATATTTTTGACAAGCAGCGAGCAAGTGCAGCAACTTGTCATAAGACTTCGGTATAACTGGGTCGACGGGGTATAGCATTGAGACAAGACTATGCAGCAATTCGGCATCCTCAGACAGTTGAATCACAGGAAGCCCATCGATCGTTTCACTGTCAGAAGGTTGGGGAAGAGATAATAGATCCCTGAAGAATGGTGATGTCATGGCCAGCAATGGTTTATGGATACGAAAGTTGACAAAGTCCGAGGAACGAATTATAAGCTTCGCATCGGGCATGTCCAAAGGTTCGGGTGGAACTTCAGGTGGTGTCAGGGTTGCACTGATTTGGGCTTGGGAGTCGTCTCGTTCTTGAACGAGAGATAGAGCTGACCCTGCCTATGAAGCGTTCAATCTTGTGGGCAACTCCGAAAAATAAATCAACTCACCTTTTCAAAACTATCCCGGACAGCAGTGCCCAAGGCTGCCCAAAAGCTGCGTATGGATTGGCTGGGTATGGATGAACATCCGCATCTGCGATTACAATTTTCCGACTGGAGCGCAATATGGCGTGCTAGGGCAGTGTTGAGTTCGGCGGGATCGAAGAGATAAGGGGCGCCTTCTATGGACTTGATGTAGTCATCAAGCCAGCTCGGGATGCTCGGGATGAGGGCGGAAGAGCTAAGCTCTCCACAGCGTAAACTTGTTAGCGTGCCGCCAGCACTGGACTCCCTAAATTCCTTAAGATCGGACGCAAGAATCGCCCGAACTCTTTCATGATACTTCCACAGTTCATAAAGTGAAGCGCCTGGAACAATGTTAAGCTTATCGTCCAAATCCTCAATGGTGATTGGGTAGTTCGATATAGCAATTTTCGCGGCCTGAAGTGCTTCTTGGTGAAGCCCATATTTTTGCGCGATCGTGTAGGTGTAAAACGAGGTTTCCAGAGGAGTGGATAGTAGGCTCTCTCGAGAGATGATGCCCCGGATGTGGGATAGCACGGAGGTCATCTGATACTTTGAGCCACAGAGAGGAGTTCCAAGATCGTTTCAGTGGTGGATGGCATGATGGGTGTTACAGGAAAGACGAAAGTGAGAAGGCTATGAAGAATTGCTCCGCTCTCCGGTAGCTGAACCACCGGAGAGCTATTGATGATGTAGCACTTTGGGACTCGGAAATGATGGGAGTCTTTAGAACGAAGAATGAAATCGGCACCGGGGTAGTCGAATAGTAGATTCACGGGGGATTCTTCCGATGTGGACATGTTGGATACTGCTTGAAGAGGAACTGTAGATATGGTTTCCTAGTGTTATGTGATATCAATCTATCCCGGAAGACCTGGGTGTACAGGATGTGGCACCCACCTAATAGCAGCAAGGCAAGCACCGGTATCCCTGCATCTGCGGAATCTGCCGTACGCGTGGGGTGGGGAATAAATTTCCATATCAGATAGAGGAAGGACGGCGATTCCTTGCCAGGTGGGCGCACGGCAGCAGGCGTGCTTGCGGGCTGCGGCTTCGAGAGAACGCGCGCGCGCGTGTTCATGCGGTCACATGGTCCGCGCAATCTCCCCCCAACTTGCGCTGTAGTACGTAACACTCCCCTCTTTGCTTTGCTTCGACAATACAGTATGTCGACAGATTCTGATATCGAGGGAGTGCCAGACGTGTCCCGAAGGAAGGCCATTTGACTTGGCAGTACGTGGCATTTGGTTGATCTCTCCATAAGTGTAAGAAAAACGGGAGGCGCTCGCGAGGGAAAAACACTGTATTGCCGATTGGGAATGGGCAAACGCGCACCCTTCACAGTTGTAAGTACAAAACTATTTATACTATCCTAATCACAATATATCATTAATGAGAAAATAAAAGATGTAATAACGCGGAGCTAAAACAATCCGCGGGAGCTCGATTTTCAACAATAAGTTAAACCGCCGAGGCCGGAGCATCTGCAGGACTCGACGCGTGCTTGGGCTATTGGCGCCATATTGGCCTTTATGCGGCATCTCTGAACACGGCCATAAAAACGCCTGCATATGCTCTCTCTTATAAATAAGTGTTTTTCTTCAACGCTAGGATTTTGTTATACCCAGGCTTCGCCAGGTCGAAAATTTACTATGCTGTTGTGTGGACCAAACTGACAGCCTCTTGTACAAGGACCATCACCGTCACCAACAAATCGTAAGAGTGATTCCTTTTCAATTGCACACATAACATGAGCATATGGCACCTAGACGAAGGTTCAGAGTGGCTATATCCCGCGTCCCTAGTCCTGAGTCCAAAGTTGTCTCACGATCTCACTGTCTGACCGCACGCCGGGTTGTAACGTCCACTGTTACCACACTTTTTTCGAGCGTGTCTCTGCCTCTAATCGGAACGCAGTGGAGGATGCGGCAGTGACACCACCACTTGAATAGATGAGCAGATAGATGGTTAACTTAGTCTAGTCTGTCTTAATATGACTTAACCGAAGTTCCCTTTTTCCCTGCCTCTCGCAACTCGACTTTTTCCTATGTTGTTGACTGCCGCCGCGTCCCCTTTTCGTTTGATCTCTGTGTCTGTTTACTATGACAATGTACAAAGTAAATATAAGTATGTATAAAAAGCCCTAAAACGCCTGAAGAATGTGATGTTGTATTTACGTCTTCCTTCCTCGCGTCTCTATCTCAGGTCGCACGAAGACAAGGCGTCTGCCCCATTGCCCCATAACCAAACCAGGTAGAAGCCCTGGCGCGCAGTTGCCACGAACCGACCTCTAGATTTGGTCTGTTATGGACAGCCTCGCTCGAAAGGTCCTTTGTGCTCGCCAATCCATCGCCTCATTTCGATATGCCCTTTCCCTCGCTATCTCGAGAACGCAAACGCAAAC
Organism: Russula aff. compacta; assembly: GCA_003313875.1. Lineage (NCBI taxonomy): Eukaryota > Fungi > Basidiomycota > Agaricomycetes > Russulales > Russulaceae > Russula > Russula aff. compacta. The sequence goes on from QLOT01001614.1 coordinate 10,899, forward strand.
ACTCCAATTCCGCACCTAAATCCCATGTACGACCATGCCATCACCTCAGATCTCAGGAAGATATGTTGCAGTCATGGTATAGGACACGAGGCGGTGGTCATCTCGTCAATGACACCGGTGGCTTATGTTTGAGCAACTCCTGAAAGATAAAGCCCCGACATTGCCTGCGCATACGATCGCGATCCTTGTGCGGTCAGACATGGTGATGTAAATCGGGCATACTTGTAGTCAGGTCGAAAGGGGAGTCCAGGGTCCTTGTGCGAGCCAGGGGACGACAATATTTAGCACGTCTGAGCCAAATGCAGAGAAATAAAAGCAGTGCGTTGTAAGTTGGACTGATTCGTATTTGATGGTCTTATATTTGGTTTCTCTACCTCACAATTTTCGTTTATCTAGGTTCTTCGAGTCGTGATCATATACGGACTGAGCGCCAGACGTATGCTGTGGTTCAGAGAAAAAGAGCAACAGCGTAAAAAGAAGATGAAGATGATTCACAGGACGGAGGATGTCAAGCTCTACCACGCACTTGCACTCACAAAACCTGTATACTACCTATGATCGCGTTCTCTCACGTGGCTTGACTTTCTCTACCATTCCGTATCTCCTCTGCATCAAATGTTTTCCAATGATCGTACAGAACGACGCGTCGATCCTGCACGCACCCTTTCAGCACATTCTCCAGGTCCACGTCATCAGAATACCCACTGCCATCGATGGACACCATAGCGACAATTAACCTGTCGGTGAGATGGCGCGCCAGGATGAAATCCGAGAGAGCATCAGTCGATTACCATCTCTGTGACCACGTGGGACCATTACGGCTCAGCGCGCGCCCCTTGCCCGTGCATAGATGACCCAACATAGGATTATAGAACCACAGGAACGCGTCCAATTAGTGCCTGAGCGGGTGTGATCATGATTAGGTGACGCGCAGGAGGCGCTACGCCTGGTAGTACAACCAGTGTGCGCGAGCATGAAATGAAAATTTAAAGCCCGTTGTTGACCAGAAAAAGTCGAAAGACCATAGCTCGATGTCCGGAAGAGGGGGCGTCGGAATAGCAGGGGAGGCCCACTTCGGGTGTTGGAGAATGCGGGCTTGGTGTCGGGAGGGCTTCACGGCCGCTGGGGTGACGTGATGAGCGCGAGGGCGAAACGGACCATGACGTGCCCGGAAGTATCATCAACTCATTTTCTTGATCGTGAAAGCCGCTTAGAGCAAGCCACGACATTAGATCATTTATTGTTGCAGTTGGAGGACGTGGAATTGCTAGTAGGAAAGGTTCGTGCCTGCAGGTGGGGGGTGATGAGCTGAAAGATTCGAGGGAGCATGACCGCACCTGCCAGCGTGATCGACCCGGGGAGTCCCCTTGTCACCAAAGGGTACTTGAAGCGGGCCATAGGATGATGTAGGACATAAATTGCGGAGGAGATATCATACTCTTCACAAATTCGAAGATATCAGGGCGTGAGTGGCAGCTGCGTAATGTTAGCTTGAAGAATAAGAATGACGAAACAGGTGCTAGGGAGAGACCATATGAACCTGGTCGATATTCTGCGTGCAGTTCTGCAGATGGACTAGATACGTTTGGGAAATAACGAGGGGGGGGGACTGTAGACGAATACAGTATTTTCCACCGTCTTGTCCGAGAGAGTGATTCAGGAAAGCATGATGACGTCATGGCGGGCCGTCACCGATCCGGCCGCCTGGGGGGTTAGGCTAACTGCAAATTGACCAACAAACCGACCACGTAATTTCCTTCTAGACGCAACTGTTGGGTACTGTATTGGTGAGTTAATAACATTATACAGTCAAAATTGTCATAATGCATACAACATAAATCTCATAATGCATGGATATTTGCTTGGAACCATGTCCGGACATAGTAAAAATGCCTGTATATTGCATATTGCATATTACATAAGGCTTAAGGGGGCTTTATACTGGCTTTATGCATTATGAGACATGACCATATAGGGTCTAGTACCACTACAGCCAAAAAAAAAGAGCTGCAATTGCACTTGCAAGCCTGGTCCAAAGGAGGTCCCAGGAGTATACATTGAGTATGAGGCAACCCACATTAGTTGATATGTGGGGGGAGTGTGATGTGACAAGGGGTGTTACATTCCTAAGCCCTTGTCACGATGTGTCACAAAATGTGACAGCCGTCATACTGAATATATCTCATAATGCATAGGTTCTAGGGTGGGACAAACACTATGCGTTATGACAATTATGACTGTACCCACCTGCTGAAGCCCAATCCTTTCTTCGGGATTCACCAATGTCGGACCCCGGTGTCAACACTGTAATACAGCGCAGAGCAGACTTCACAAGGGTAGGATTGGCATTTGGGTAGTGCGATGATAATTATGAAAGTGCGTTTTCTTGCCCTCATGGAATCATCATCAAAGCCTCCAGTTTCAGCCCTCTATTTACAGTACAGTAGGGCAACCCACTGGACCGCCAGTTGGTTGTGCTGACAACTTTTTCTCCCTCCCCTTTCTTCCCCTCTCCCTCGTCTTAACATGGCAAACCTTAGGTCTCGTTCCATTCGCTTCGCATTGGCCGTCATCGTGCTCCATTACCCTTCGTGATCTCCTCCTTTTTCCCCACAGATCCATTTTTTGATCATAGGACCTCGACGCTGCCGGTGCCCCCTACCATTCAACACAGCACGCGTCATTTTTATCAGCTGCTCTCTCTCCGGTTTTGCACCCTCCCTGCACGTCGTGATTTGCTGCCCGCTAGACTCAACCCATACTCCTCTACTGCCGTGCACCTCTCATTTTGACTCGATTTGTTGGATCCGTCTTCCTTCTCTTTCACTGCGTTTACCTCTCTTTCATCTCGCTTCGATCATCTCCACTTGCCTTTATTCCTTTGCACTGACACTGACTCCTCTGATACGCTACCATCCGAACTCAAATGGCCAATCGTAAGTACCATGGCCACATGTATGAAGGATGCGCCCGTTGGCTGCTTGTAATATAAGACACCTGCGCATCGTTCTCTTTCCTCAAACTCCTGTGTGCCCTCCATCAGCAAAACCCGATTTGGGTTCATAGTATTCAAGGTTTCTCATAGTGGCATAGCCACCCATAGTAGATCCATAGTGGCGCCGGTTTCTCATAGTAGCATAGCCACTCATAGTAGATCCATAGTGGGCCATAGTGGAGGGCCCTCTGCATAGGAGTCCCATAGTGGAGAGCTCTCCGCATAGGAGTCCATAGTGGAGAGCCCTCCGCATAGGAGTCCATAGTGGAGAGCCCTCCACATAGGGTTTCATAGTGATACATAACTATGCATCCACCTGCAAGTGGCTCGGGAATAAGTTAATGCCAGCACCATTTGATACATGTTAATGCAGTATGTATTATGATACTATGTGCTTTACAAATAATTTACACAATGAACTACAGTATCTTATCCTCCTTGGCAACGGGCGTGTAGCTGCAAGCGAAGTCCCATAGACACTGGATGCATGCATTTGTGCCTCAAACGAGGGCCGGTTGCAGTCGTGGGGATAAGGGTGAGGTTGAGTGGGCCGCAGCTGCTGCTGGTGCTGGTGGTAGCATGGGGGGAGCGGTGCTAGTGGCGCCAGTGGTGGCGGCGCTGCTGGTGCTGGTGCTGGTAGAGGCGGCGGCGGCGACGCTGCTGCTGCTGCTGCTGCTGGCCCTGGTGCTAGTGGGCCTGCGACTGCGGTGCTGGTGGACGGGCGCGCGGCAGCAGCGGTACTGGTGGACATGTGTGCAGCAGAGGTGGTGCTCGTGCTCATGCTCGTGCGATTGCTGGTGCTGGTGGGATGGCGCCAGAGTCAGTGCTGCTGGTGCTGCTGGATGTGTGAGCAGCAGCAGCGATGCTGGTGCTCATGCTGGTGTGGCTGTTGGTGCTGGTGAGGTGGCGCTGGCGCCGGTGCTGCTGGTGTAGCTAGAAAGATGTATGAGTGCGGGAACGCAGGGTGAAACACGTACGTAGTGTTATGGACTGGTACCTGTACTATTATTTTCTCCGGACTGGTTCTGCTTACATCATGCTCTCC
>QLOT01001617.1:0-10067 GCA_003313875.1 Russula aff. compacta
TTTGGACTGCACCCCATTCCTAAGCGATCCTCATTGTTCTCCGAGGATCAGATGCTCTCTCGGGTCTTTGTGACCCTTTGTTAACCCCTTTTGACGCAGCCTTTGTTCTCTTCTTGGTGTTCCCCTTGTTCCCCGTTTGTGTCGTCGTTTCAGCCTACTATAACGAGTACAGTTACCCCTTTCGGATCCTAGGATCCCCATCCTCTATAAGTAGAGACTCGTAGCTACCTTGTACCGGCAAGTTGAGTCTCCTGTCAATCACAGTGACTTACTCTTCATCTATCTTCTGCACTAAAGGGTGGCTACAGTGTTGAAGCACTGCAAGCGGGAACCCAGTCTATCTCTATTAGTCTTCTAGGACACTATCGAGTCTTAGCTATAGTCTTTTGTTACTGTCAAACCCTTGGCGGTGACAGATACACACAGACGTCTGGGGCCCTTCGCCAGTCCTTAGCTTGGGAGGCAAACGCTACTACATCACCTTCACAGATGACTACTGTCACAGAGCGGCCCCACGGATGGGAGAGAACCGCTGTTGACAGGTTGAGGGAACGTGTTTGACCCCCAGGACTGGTAGAGCAGTCTAGGCCTGGGGTTGGTAACATACTGTTCGGACTTCTGTGTGGGTGTCCTAGGATTGGTCAGCTGTGTTTGTAAGGAAGTGAAGCGCCTCAGTAAGCCTCAAAGGGCACATAGTAAGCAGTATTATGATAGCTAGGACGGTCTCAGCCCATCCTGTAGTGTACTTGTACCAGCAGAGCTAGGAGACGAGACTCTAAGTCGAGTCTCCTGTCCAATAGGAGTAGTGACTCATGTTTCTATCGCTTCTAGGTCAAACCGTGGCTTGTTGGCCGTATCTCAGTGTTCTGTGCCTACTCCTGTGTTTGCCGCACGTTGCAAACGATCCTGGAGTCGGGGAGGATTCTAGTACCATAAATGAGACGCTCTCTAGCAGAGCCAGTTATTACACGCCTCAAGTGGTCGAGGCTGCAGCTGAGTTGGACTTTAGCAAAGCTAATCTTGCGGACTGACTTGGTCTGGTGTCACTGCTCTCGCCGGCGACATTAGACTCGACTTCTTCTTCACCACGGCACCTGACAAGAAGCGATACATCGACTACCCCATCGACGAAAAGAACGCACTGCGAAACACGGCAGTATACTGGGACGATTCAACCTATCCCTTTGATACATATGCCATACGAACGGGACCTACCCGTGTCAAACCCGTCTACATATATAAACAGAAGTGGTACTCACTTAACTGGGACAGCAATGACCCAGACGAACTACGGCCCTATTTGGACGCCCGAGTCCAAGATCTAGACACCTACAATCAGCCAAACAACGGAAAGGCTCCCAATCAACGCAAAGATGTCCCCATCTTCGGAGAGGAAGTGGAATCGACTGACGAAGAAATAGAAGAAGACAAAGACATCAACCAACAGATACGTCACTCCCCTATAAACCTGTCACTCCCAGATCTCAGCACGACTACAGCAGCATTCCCCACTTCAACAGTGATGAGCAGCACGAGGACAACAACAGTGGGGATGACTTACACGGGACTTCGACCTAGCGGTGGGTCCTCAGGACCGCCAGGAGATGGAGGAAACCCATCGGGAGGCAGAGGAGATCCGCCTGATGCAGGAAACGCGCCAGGAGGAGCAGACCCATCGGGAGGAGGAGGTGGAGGAGATCCTGGTGCAGGAGGTGATCCACTCGGCCTAGGAAGAGTTCAACAAGCAGCGCCAGGAGGCGAAAGCAAGCTTATGGGAGCTCTGCCAACAACCTTCGAAGGAGATCGTTCCAAAGCTGAGAGCTTTTTACGAGAAATAGCAACCTACTTCATTGTTAACCACGATGTACCATCCCTCAGATCCTTCATCAAGCAAGTAGCGATCGCCTTGACCTGCATTAAAGGGCCAGAAGTCAATCGGTGGACGGAGCAACAGCTAGACTGGCTATTAAACCTCGAGCTGGCGGACGATGTATTGGGAACTTGGCGAACCTTCGTCACCAATTTCCAAGACCGCTTCTTGGATTCACAAAAGGCACAAAAAGCGCGTATCAAACTACAAGACTTGAAGATGAAATGGCCAGACATAGATGAGTATATCTCCGAATTTGAAGGAATCGCACATGAAGCAGGGTATAACCCAGCCGATCAGAACACAATGCAGATTTTTCTCCAAGGACTGCCACGAGCAATAGGAGAGAAAATCCTCGAAGACACCAATGTTAACACGTACGAGGAAGTGAAGAACAAAGCCATCAGCATCACGGCCGCCCAACGTGTCATCCGGGCCTTCTACCATCAAAAAGAAGGAGGTAGTAGCGGCCCGAGTACCAATAGCAACCCAGGTCAAAGACGAACCTTTTTCCAAAGCCCATACAACGCCCCACGACGTCCCTTCTTTCAAAATAACTGGCGAGGCAGAGGACAGTACCCCGCAAATCCGGGACCACCCAGGCAAGGATTTGGACAAGCCCCATACAACTCCAGCACTGCCCCTAAAGCCTGGGCAAACCAACCAGTGCCCATGGATGTAGATCGAACTCGCCCCCCTCAAACCAACTGGAGAGGAAGAGGACAAGCGAGAGGAAATGTTGTCAAAACGGAAGGGGAAAGGGGTCAGAGAGGAATCACGGGTGCGTGCTTTACCTGTGGACAACAAGGACACTTCGCTCGCACCTGTCCCTCCAAACAGAATCGACCGAACGTCCACACTGCCCAGCTCATAGACTGGACCCCAGAAGATAATGAAGGCGCCGCACATGCCACCAAGGTGGATTACCTCTGCCAGCAGCTCGAAGCATTGTCCAAAGAAGACCAAGAGGAGATGATGAACAGGATGGGAGCGAGTGAGGGAAATTTTATGAAGGCCTGATCCGTGCGGCCTGGATCAGGAGAATTGGGTCAGATAGGATATACTTCTCGATATGAAAATCTATGCAGCTATGTGTCTTCATCCATCTGGCGCGAAAGAGGGCCGAAACTATTGCGCTCCTAGACTCAGGAGCAACCGAAAATTTCCTCAGTATGCAGTATGCCGAAAACATGTGCTTCCCCATCAAAAAGCTAGTGCACCCTAGACCTGTTTATAACGTGGACGGAACAAGGAACAAGAACGGAGACATTGAACATTACACCGACCTAGAAATGCAGACGGGAGGAAAGAGAACTTGGCTGCGCTTCTTCCTTACCGATTTAGGAGAACAAAAGATCATCCTGGGCTATCCATGGTTCGCAGCAGTGCAACCAAGAATAGACTGGGCTAGAGGGTGGATCGAAAGTGAACAACTCCCCCTTATCCTTCGGACAAAGGCAGCGCAGCGATCAATGATCGGAAAATGTCTATTGAAAGTGGGAAGGCAAAGAATGCGAGCAAAAAGAACGCCGACGGTCGTAGAACCAATCTATGTCGCCCAAGTATCGTTTCCTGAACCCTCGGGGAAGAGGCAAACGTTAGCATCAAAGCTAGCTGAACAAGCAGGCCCGCAAAAAGACAGCGGCAAGATCCCAGCTAAGTATCAACGACACGATCGAGTGTTTAGCAAAGAAGCAGCTCAACGCTTTCCAGAACCATGCATTTGGGACCATGCCATAGAACTAAAACCCGGAGCACCTTCTTCAATACCTGGTAAAGTGTACCAATTGACCCAAGACGAACAGAAAGCACTGCTCGAGTTCATAAAAGAACAACAAGCAAAGGGATATATACGCCCGTCAAAGAGCCCATACGCCGCACCATTCTTCTTTATCAAGAAGAAAGATGGGAAGTTGCGACCAGTGCAAGATTATCGACGCCTCAATGAATGGACAATCCGCAACCGCTACCCCCTTCCTCTCATACCGGAACTTATAGCAAAAGTGAAAGGAGTGAAGTTATTTACTAAATTCGACATCCGGTCGGGGTACAACAACGTTCGAATCAAAGAAGGAGACGAGTGGAAAGCTGCGTTTCTCACAAACCAAGGCCTATTTGAGCCGATGGTTATGTTCTTTGGACTAACTAACTCACCAGCGACCTTCCAGATGATGATGAATGCAATCTTTAACGAGGAACTTGCACAAGGGTGGCTCATCATCTACATGGACGACATCCTCATCGCTACCAAAGATGACAGCCAATTCCACGAAGTGTGCGTCCACAAGGTGCTGGAAAAGTTAAAACGACATGACCTCTATCTCAAACTGGAGAAGTGCATATTCGAACAGCGGAAAATAGAATTTCTAGGGGTCGTATTGGAGGACGGCACGGTACAAATGGACCCTACGAAAGTCCAAGGAGTAGCGGACTGGTCACCACCACAGAATGTCACTGACGTCCGAGCATTTTTGGGATTCACAGGATTTTATCGCTACTTTATCCCAAATTATTCGAACATTGCACGACCACTCATTCAGCTGACACGAAAGAACACCCCATTCACCTGGAATCGCGATTGTCACAATGCCTTTGAAAACCTGAAGACGCTCATGTGCAGCAAACCAATCCTCCGCCAACCAGACTACTCAAAAGCCTTCTTCCTTGCAACAGACGCATCGGCGTACGGCGTGGGAGCCGTACTCTCACAGGAGGGAGAGATCAACCCACGCACACAAAAACCAATGCTGTGCCCAATCGCATATTACTCCAGCACTTTCACCCCAACTGAACGCAACTATGACATATACGAAAGAGAATTCTTGGGAGTATTGAAGGCCCTCAAACGCTTCAGACCTCATGTCACAGCTACGGAAATTCCAGTAACTATTCTCACAGACCACGCTAACTTGATACACTGGAAGGCACCTAGAAAAGTCAACAGACGCGTGGCCAGATGGTTCGCCGAACTACAAGATTACAATCTTGTCCTCAAGCACGTGCCAGGGAAAATCCACACCACCCCAGACATGCTCTCTAGACCCCCAGGAGTAGATCGAGGACTGACCGACAATGCGGATCTCGTACTCCTTCCCTCATCCATGTCCATATCGATGACTTTAACCGAACCACTCACGCTCCATGAGCAAGTCCTAAGAGCTCAGAAGAATCATCGACCCGAGCTGGAACAATGGTGCGATACTCAGAACGTACGCAAACTCCCAGAGGGATATAAGCAAGGGTGGAGGTTGGCCGTACCCGCAGGATTGAAGCTAAGACGTGACATCCTCTCACATTTTCACGACTCACCAACTGCGGGACACCCAGGGAGAGATAATATGATTGCCCTCATATCGCAACACTACTGGTGGCCAGGGATGAACACATGGATCGAACGATATGTTGCAGGATGTGCCCAGTGTCAACAGAATAAAATACGCACCACCAAGAAAAGGACGCCAATGTATCGCATCCCAGGGGACCCGACGAAGCGTCCGTTCCACACTATTGCGCTAGACCTCATCACCCAGTTGCCAGAAGCCAACGGACAAGATGCCATCCTCACAATTATCGACCAAGGATGCTCCAAAGTGGCACTTTTCATTCCTTGCAAAACAACCATCACCGGCGAAGGAATCGCTCAGCTATACCTTCAACACCTCTTCCCTTGGTTCGGAGTACCTGCTAAAATCATCTCTGACAGAGACCCTCGCTTCACCTCCAACTTTGCCACCGCGCTTGCTACGAAACTCCATATTGAATGAAACATCAGTACTGCCTTTCACCCTCAAACGGATGGAATCACTGAACGAGCGAATCAGTGGGTCGAACAATATCTTCGCGTGTACACCTCGGCCAGACAAGACGATTGGGACCAATGGCTCCCACTCGCCACCTTCGTTCATAACAGATGGACGAATGCCACCACTAAGCTGAGTCCGCATCAAGTTTTGCTAGGATATGACCCAGCTGTAGTAATGGAGCCCGTCCCCTTTACCAACAACGAAGCAACTGAGGAAAGGCACCAGAGACTTCAAGAGCATCAAAACGCCGCCTACGAAGCGCTCGAACGGACAGCGTGTGCAACACCCCCCGCTCAATTCCACAAAGGAGATCAAGTCTGGCTCGAGGCGAAGAACCTGAGACTCCCATACCTCACAGCTAAGCTCGCGCCCAAACGTCAGGGCCCATTCTGCATAATCAAAGAAGTCTCCCCGGTAGCATATCAGCTGGAACTCCCAAAGGCCTGGACCATCCATGACGTCTTTCACGCCGCCTTACTCACCCCTTACCGAGAAACTGCGGAGCACGGAGCTAATTACCAACGGCCACCCCCAGAGATGATTGATAATGAGGAAGAGTACGAAGTGGAGCAGCTGATTAACCATAGGTACCATGGGAGAAAGCGTCAACTGCAATACCTAATACGATGGAAGGGTTACTCAGCCGCTGACGATACCTGGGAGCCAGCTGATCAAGTGCATGCTCCAGCCTTAGTCAAGGCCTATCACCGCCACCACCCTTTTGAACTGCGGACCGCCGATCTTGGAAATGAAGGATGCCACCCCCCGAGACGCACCGCACCGGTTTCCTCGCCGCATTACTCAGGGGACCCCCATTTGTCACCCACTGCTTCCACGAGTTCAAACCCTGTCTCCATAAAGACTTACCTCCCTTCAGCCACCGCTGCAAGCCCCATATCACGCACGCCCACTCCCTCGAACACTGGTACTTTTGTAAAGAACGATACTGCCCATATCACGACCACTACTAGTCCCTCATCATGTCTTCCCCTTCCTCGCACATCTCCGTCCAAAGCACCAGCCCACTCCCCATTCCGCCTCCGAAAGGCAAAGCCGCAACTCCCATCGTCTAGAAGCAAGCCCCACTGGAAATCCCCTCGGAGGTGGTGGCCATCTCTGACCAGCTCAGTGTGTTCTCTTACTCCCCTCGCTCCGCATACGCTGCCCTTGAATCCAGTGATCCCACCAAGACAGAGCTCCAGCTCGTCGCTAAAGGGCTGGCAGGAACTAAGACGCGATGTGAAGCAAGGGAGCGACAGATACAAAACGACGTACAAAACCTCAAAAGAAGAGAAGAACGTCTGGAAGAGCACGAAGCGGACGCGGCTTGTCTTGAGAAAACCTACAAGCACTGGAGGGATCAAAGCCTCAGGGAAGACGAAGAAGATGGAGGAGTGCCAGAGGGATACGAGGAAAACGAGGGGCGTGTCCCAGATTTCTTTATCCCAGTCACTGACGGCGAAACCACTATTCACACCCTCGCTCCCTATGTCTGCCAGGACGGCTCCTATTGCCTGGGCACCACCGGTAAAGGAGAAGTTGTCTACAAACATGAGCTTTTTGCCACCGCTCGTCTCACCACCGACGAACAAGGGGACTATCCTGACTGGTTCTTCGAAGCCCTGGGAGACTCCGATTCCTTCCCAGACATGGTGCAGCATGCCGAAGGATACAAGGACTGGGGACTCACAGCTGAGTTCCGTCGCTATCACCGCATCACAACTGAAATCATTGGCATTGAGGCAGAGCTTGCTGAACTCAAGGCATCTCTTGAGGCTCGCCAGATTGAGGAGTCTCAAAGCCGGCGCCGCCTCCTTGCCTCCCATTGCTATGAAAACTTCGCAATATTCCACAAGCTCCAGGATGGCCTTCCCTTCGGACACAACCAGAAAGGAAGGGGGCGCTTCCCCTTCATCGCTCATAGCCGCCGTCGCGGTGCGACTCAATTCTAAAGGGAGGGTGATGTCACAGAGCGGCCCCACGGATGGGAGAGAACCGCTGTTGACAGGTTGAGGGAACGCGTTTGACCCCCAGGACTGGTAGAGCAGTCTAGGCCTGGGGTTGGTAACATACTGTTCGGACTTCTGTGTGGGTGTCCTAGGATTGGTCAGCTGTGTTTGTAAGGAAGTGAAGCGCCTCAGTAAGCCTCAAAGGGCACATAGTAAGCAGTATTATGATAGCTAGGACAGTCTCAGCCCATCCTGTAGTGTACTTGTACCAGCAGAGCTAGGAGACGAGACTCTAAGTTGAGTCTCCTGTCCAATAGGAGTAGTGACTCATGTTTCTATCGCTTCTAGGTCAAACCATGGCTTGTTGGCCGTATCTCAGTGTTCTGTGCCTACTCCTGTGTTTGCCGCACGTTGCAAACGATCCTGGAGTCGGGGAGGATTCTAGTACCATAAATGAGACGCTCTCTAGCAGAGCCAGTTATTACATGCCTCAAGTGGTCGAGGCTGCAGCTGAGTTGGACTTTAGCAAAGCTAATCTCGCGGACTGACTTGGTCTGGTGTCACTGCTCTCGCCGGTGACAACTACACTCGCTGGACCAGGATCTACCTGCTCAAAACAAAAGATGAAGCCCTGGGAGCCTACAAAGCATTCACTGCTTGGGCTCGCACACAGCACAGGGCAACCGTCAAACGCCTCCGCTCAGACCGCGGGGGCGAATATACTGGTAATGACTTCAAGAACCTTCTCAAGGAACAAGGCATGGAGCGCCGCCTGACAACCCACGACACCCCTCAGCACAACGGCGTAGCTGAGGCGCTAAACAGGCGCCTCCTCGAGCGCATCCATTCTATGCTCCAGGAGTCTTGGCTCTCAAAGTCCTTGTGGGGAGAAGCGGCACACCATGCCACTTGGCTCAAAAACCGCACTTCCACACGGGTTCTCGGAGACACAACCCCCTTTGAGCGGCTCTACGGAGTTAAGCTGCACTTAGCTGACATCCCCGAATGGGGACAAATGGTCTGGGTCCACCGCGACCCTGGCAACAAACTTGAAATGCGCACTGAAGAAGCGCACTGGATCGGATATGACCAAAACAGCACCCACGCGCATCGGATCTACTGGCCGACACGCAAAACAGTCTCAGTAGAGCATAACATCAAGTTCAGCTCGCCCACAGTCACAATCGATGTCCCAGACTCAATTACTTTCCAGACACCTCACGTGCCCACTTTACCAGCGGCGCCATTTACACCCGCCGCACCACCGCTGCCTCAGCCACCGGCTACAGTATAGTTACGGTCCTTGGGACACAACTTTGTAATTCATGAATTCTGCGTGTACCTTCAACTTTTTTGGAATTTTTTGAGCTGGACTGTATCATGAACTGTATTTAGAGGCTTTTCCTCTACTCAACCCATTAAACATGAGCGCAATTGAACTACAAATGAGGATTTTATGTTCTGGTGGAAAGCGTCACAAACTCGGTCCTTGGGACAAGTGTGACATACCAAATATAGGTCTCCGGCAACTCCGGCATGTGAGCTAAGTTGGTTAGATTGCTTCATCTCCATCTTCCTCACCATTCCACCTGTTATCTTCCTCCTCCAATGTCTGATCAATGCTGGCAACTTGTGGTTTTCATGGTCTGGTGGGTTTCTTTGGCCAGCTCTTTTTTGGAACACCCTCTGATGCCAACTTCTCACACTTGTCCACCCAGGTTTGCATGTTCAAATCATGTGTGTCTTTGATCACCTTCCACTCCTCTTCGACTTGTGCCAGCGCTTCCTTCCTGGAAGCTCTTAACTCCGCGTTTTTTGCCTTCTGGGCTGCCTCCGCCTCACGCCTCTTTATCTGCTTGGTCATCTGTTCAAGAAATTCATCTGATGACAAGACTTGGGCCTTCCCATCAAAAAGGAGTGTATGGTCATTCTTCTTTCATGTCTCTTTTTTGTTTAATACGCCATTCAGCCTCTGAAGATGAAGATTCTGCACCACCAGCTGTGCATGAGCAGCTTCAATGATCATACTCTGCGCTCAGTGGTGAGTCTCAGCACAATGGAGGTTCTTGCGAAGCTCATTGTTCTCCCTTTGTAGCCCAGCCTGGGTCAACGGAATTGGCACCCAAGGTGATCCAAGATGCCAATCTGGGAGTGCGATAAGTGGTGGGCCTTCAAGAACAGGGGGAACAATGGGTATGGCTGAGGTATGTGGTGTTTTCGACACGAGAAAGGAGCCTGATGAGGTGGAACTCATAGCGCTGTATAGAGACCTCATCTGCTTTGATGGCGTGAATAGTGCTGGATCTATATTCTTGTCAAGGATGCGTTTAGGGGTGGGGGATGGGGGATCAATATCAGAATTGGCATGAGATTGCACGTGTGTGTGTGTTGAGGGTGAGATGTCAAATGATGTCGGAGGGTTATGATTGAAGGCTGCCATGACGG
>QLOT01001625.1:0-13627 GCA_003313875.1 Russula aff. compacta
GAGGGGGATCCTAGGATCCAAAAGGGGTAACTGTACTCGATATAGTAGGGAGAAAGGGAGACACAAACTGGAAACAAGGGAAACATTAAAAGGGGAACAATGGCCGCATCAGAAAGGGTTAACGAAGGGTCACAGGGACCCGAGAGAGCATGTGATCCTCGGAGAACGATGAGGATTGCTTAGGAAATGGGGTGCAGTCCAAAAATATAGTACAGTGCCTCAGGCGCACACACAAGCAAACAGTCCAATCAGACTCCTGGCCGGTTCCACAACTTACAGGAGCGCAAGCAGTTGAATGCTTACCCCAGGCCGGTTACATCATCTCCTACAGAGTCATCTCTGTGTCCCACCTCGAACCACTGCACTTCAACAGGTTATGGGCCCTGCGCTCTAACTTTACAACCACTACAACAAGTTCTATCGCTCACAACTGTCTAACACAGTGAGTAAACGTTCTTGTTCACCATTACTCCAACTAGCAGGCAACGTTGAGCCCATGGGGGTAGACGACCTGGCTAGGTCTGTGCTGGGGTCTTAAGGACCTTGCATGAGGTGTGTGACGGACCTAGGCATAGGTGAAGCACACTGAACCCTCTCTGTCCCTGCGCGCTATACCTATACAGTAATTTGCTTAGTATAGAGCGCCCTATGCGCTTAGGCGAGTCTGGGGAAGCCCAGATTGGCTTTAGGCCTGGTGAATGGTTGGCTGTCTGCCCTTAAGTGGGAGCGGGCTTTGGGTCTATCACAAGGCGTGGGTTAGTCACACCCATAGCGCTTGGGCCTAGTTACAACTGCACCTTGCTAGATAGAAAATAGACACACGGCAACTCATGCATGCGGGTCTGGCTGGCATAAGTATTCGTTGCCATGTCGGGGAACCTTCAAACGCCCCACAGCCAGGATATCCATGCCTCTGAGTGCCTAGTCATGCGCCCAATCATCTAGGCGTTAATTAGAGACTCTGCGGACCCACTAGAGCGGCGGACTTTCACGCCTGCGTCCTCTAGGGAAGTGGCTGCTGGCTCATCTCTAACATGACTCCCTTGAGGCTGCGGGTAGCGCCTCAACGGTACTAATCCAACATTAGAAGGATACCTACTATAATTATACATAGAAGCACATACAGAGACAGGACACGCTAGTGTTCTGGCCTTACAGTTACACAGACAGGAGGCGGCACCCTCATAATACCTGTGCTGCATTGCAGGGACTGCTGCTGACCGCTCCTCGGCACAGTCACACCTAACATGTCCCAACCTACTTCCTGACCTGGCACACCGCCGGCACCTAGCACTGGCTTAGCCATAAACCCATTGTCCAGCAATGCTATCACTTCGCGCATCACTAATGCCTATGCAGCAAACTTCCAAATCCCTTCGGGCATCAAGCTGTCCCAATTCGATGGGACAGATTGGTCGGAATGGTCTGGCACTTTTGAAGCCATCCTAACCATATATGAGGCCAAGGACCACCTTCGCTACACGGTGCCACCCGCTGGCGCACCGTCTGCCGAATGGTATAACACGCAGCGGCGTCTTACTGCCTACCTGCGCCTCTACATGACCTCGGGAGTCTACTCCCAAATTTCCGACCCCAATATGTATTACAGCCTGAAGGAGAAGTGGGACCAATTGAAGCGGCTTTACTCCGGAGCCTCCGGAAGCACCACCGTCTTCAACAATTGGATTGCGCTCACACAAGCCAAGCTGGACAAAAGCCAGCCCATGGGGCCTCAGCTAACCAAGCTGAATGAGGCCCGCGTCAATCTTGCCAACGCCAGGATGGGTATCACTGATACCCAATACTGCTTTATTTTACTAAAAGCTCTCCCGGACTCCTATGAGATTCTCACCTCCACCATTCTCGCCTCTGGCGACCCTTCGACTCTACGTCCTGCCGAGATTGTTGCTCGGATTCAAAATGAAGAAGGTCGCAGAAATGGTGGTGGGTCCGCCTCCCTCAATGCAATCGCCCCCATCAAGGGGAAAGGCAAAGGCAAAAGCGGCTCCAGTAAAAAGGAGAAGCATGCCAATCTTGTTTGCCACTACTGCAACAAGAAAGGGCACATCAAGCCCGATTGCCGAAAGAAGAAAAAGGATGAGGCGGAGAACAAGAAAAAGGAGAGTGGCAGCGGCGCCAAGGCCGTAAATAGTCATGTCGTAGAGTCTACTGCCTCCATTACGGAGGTCAATGACATCGAAGTTTCCTTGTGCGCTGCGACAAAGTCGCGTTGGTTGATGGACAGCGGGGCCACCCATCACATTACTCCCCACCGCTCAGATTTCGTCACTTACCACTCAGTAAAAGGGACAATACGTCTCAGTGACAAAAAGCGGACTACTATTACACAGTTAGGGATGGGCACGGCTGTCTTTACAAGTCCTCAGGGAATACGCATCACCCTCCAAGACGCTATACACGCGCCCGAAGCTGAGAGCCATATACTCTCACTCGGATCCATTCTGGATAAAGGAGCAAGTGTCCCTTTCCACACGAGAGGCTTTGACATTATTGTCAAAAACAAAGTCGTAGCTTCAGGATACTGTGAGGGTCGACTCTTCTGGGTTGATTCCGACACCGGAGCACTGGGCGCACACCGTGGGGGGAATACCACACTCCACACCTGGCACCAGCGGATGGGGCACATGTCTCATCGCGCACTAAAAGAGCACGGATCTACGGCCCTTCAAGGCCTAGATCTTACTGGTGTAGACATGACAGTACCTACACTCTGTCATGGTTGCGAGACTGGCAAGTCCACTCGCAAACCCTTCCCGGCTTCAGATAAGAAGTCAGCACAAATATTAGTACTAGTTCATTCGGACTTAGCAGGTCCTATGCAGACCAAGTCATTACAAGGCTCCCTATACACCGCCACCTTCATAGACGACTACTCCAGTCACGCAGTCGTTTACTTCTTAAAAACAAAAGACCAGTTTCTAGATGCATTCAAAAAATATTTAAATTGGGCTACCACCCAATCGTCCCAAAAACTACGCATCTTACAGTCTGATAGAGGTGGCGAGTACACAGGGGCTGCGGTCCGAAATTACTTGAACGAGAAGGGTATTGAGCACCAGCTCACGATGCCGGGTACACCCCAGCAGAACGGTAAAGCCGAGCGGTTCAACCGCACCATTATGGATAAGGCAATGTCCATGCTACACCAAGCTGGCTTGTCTAATGGCTTTTGGGAGCACGCTGTAAGCACCGCGGTCCATGTCTATAACCGCACTCCCATCCGCTCGCTGGAGTGGAAAACCCCACTGGAGAGATGGAGCCCTGGTCAGGTTCCGGATGTCTCCTATTTTCGCGTCTTCGGATGCCAGGCATATATGCATGTGCCAGCTGACAAGCGCTGGAAGTTAGACGCAAAAGCACGACCGGTAGTCTTTGTTGGGTACGAAGTTGGTAGTAAGGGATACCAACTATGGGATAAAAGTACCTGCTCCATTCATCTGTCAAGGGATGTGACATTTGATGAGAGCAGCTTTCCCACTAAAATACTTGAGACCGCACCCTCCCAAGCGGAAGGAAGTGTAACACCACGTCATTCACTCCCCACACCATTTTACTCAGCGAATGCAGAGCCTCATCAGCCTGGAGCGCCACCACCACCCCGTGTAGTGTCACCCACCTCCTCTACTGATGACGAGGATCGGGTTGACGATATGCTTGAACCCAAGGAAGAACGGCCAGTCATGCCCTCCCCTTCTATAGCTCCGTCCCCTACTACACCTGTAGTTAAGCGCCCCCCGCCTACGACACCACCGCCTCGGGTCCCTGCTTTGCGAACCTATAAGCGCGAAGAAGAGTCTCCCATGGATCCTATGATCCCCGGGGGATTCGAAGCTGTTGCATCAGCAGGACCCAGACGATCGGTGCGAGTCCCGGTACCGAATCCAAGGTTCATCGTGGACAATGCCGAATACACCGGCAATAAGCGGCTTGGGCACGCGGAATTATTTGCCGCAGCTTACGTAGGATGGGACCCGGTTACTTACACCGAGGCTCTAAAGTCTAAAGAAGCGGATGAGTGGCAAAAGGCCTGTCAATATGAGATAGACGCCTTAGCTAAAAATGACACATGGGAGTTAGTTGATCTCCCGGCTGGCCGTAAAGCCGTAAAATCTAAATGGGTGTTCAAATTAAAAGCCGATGGTCGCTTCCGGGCTCGGCTGGTGGCAAAGGGATTTACGCAGATCCCTGGAATAGATTATGACGAAACCTTCTCCCCTGTCGCACGATTTGAGTCTCTCAGACTCCTCCTAGCGTTAGCTGCACTAGAAGACTGGCACATTCACCAGATGGACGTCAAGTCGGCGTTCCTCAATGGCATGCTTGACGAGGAGATATACATGGAGCAACCTCAGGGTTTCGTTGTCGCTGGTATGAATGACAAAGTGTGTAGGCTAAAAAAGTCTATTTATGGTCTCAAACAAGCCTCCCGCACATGGAACTTGCAATTCCATGGATTCCTTTTGGAACTCGGCTTTAAGCGGACGTTTTCTGATGCAGGGGTATACATTTACGTGATGTCTCAATCACGGGGGGAGGATTCCTTATCTCCGTTGATAGTCATATTATATGTTGATGACATCACTATTATGGGTGCTTTGATAGAAGCTGTCAAGCGGTTAAAGAAAGATCTGCAGAAGCGTTACGAAATGTCAGACCTTGGGGAAATAGAGTCCTATTTGGGGATTCGGATTACCCGTGACAGGTCTCGGAAGCGCATCGAGATCGACCAGTCTGGTTAAGTCAAAGATGTACTTGACCGTTTTGGCATGGCGGATGCAAACCCCCATAATACACCCCTTCCGGCAGGTGCAGATGTGCACCTTGTCGAAAATACTGAGCAGGCCTCCCAAGCGGAGATAAAACACTACCAAAGCCTTATAGGCAGCCTGCTATATGTACAAATTGGCACTCGTCCGGACATCTCTTTTGCTGTATCACGTTTGGCCCAGTATGCAGCAAATCCCTCTAAACAACATCTACGCCTAGCTCAATACATTCTGGCCTACCTAGTAGGCACTGTGGACATGTGCTTGTGCTACGATGGGGCCAATGGCGATGGCCTTCATGGCTATTCTGACTCCAGTATGGGGGACAACACAGAAGATCGTCATTCTACTTCAGGCTACGTATTCCTTCTGGCCAATGGTGCAATTTCCTGGTCATCCCGTAAACAAAAGACCATTGCCCAAAGCACTTCGGAAGCGGAGTACATGGCCCTGGCCGATGCGGCCAACCAAGCTGTCTGGTACCATAGTTTCCTTAAAGAACTAAGGTACACCGTCGAGGACCCAGTCCCTCTCCATGGTGACAACAAGGGTGCAGTAGATCTTGCATTAAACCCTGTCACTGGTCGTCGATCCAAGCACATCGACATTAAGCATCATGTCATTTGCGAGTACATAGAGGATGGTCAAATTTCTCTAATACGTACACCTACAGAAGAAATGGTTGCAGACAGCCTCACCAAGTCGCTCTCGCACGCCCTGCTTCTGCGCTTCAATCCAGACATGGGTCTTTGTGCTCCATAATTGTTGGATCACAGGGGGATGTTGAGACGGACGTCTGTGCGGCAAGTCCCAGACCGGACAGTCTCACGCTCAGGGGTTTGGTAGAACCGGCCCGGACATAACAGGGGGCACTTATTGCTCCAGGACAATTACGGACTTAGAACGATTGGTAGCACATGGACTCCATGAACATCGGACCTGTTACAATACCCTAGAACAATGTACTTACGCCCCTATGGCCGATCTAAGAACACTATTATGTCTTATGACCGATTATTGTATGATCGGACTGTTTCAGATTGACACTTAGACGTACATTCCTTTACGATCTCGTAGTTACAATCACACACGCTCATTACCCTTGTTTTTCGCTTGCGCGTACACCTTCTCAGGGTTTAGGGTACGCATGAAGTCACAGGACTGTTTCTGCATTTGGCTACACTGTAGATGCGATATTGTGGACGCCTCTAGTCACCCCTTAAGGACTTATGTACATGCGTAGACCGTAGAGTGTATAAATACACCTTTGGGAGTGAGCAAGACGCCTCATCTCCTACAGAGTCATCTCTGTGTCCCACCTCGAACCACTGCACTTCAACAAATCCCCCTTTAGACGTAGCCCTTGTTCCCTTCCTGTTGCTCCCCTTGTTCCGGTTCCGGCCTATTGTTCTGTTACTGTACACAGCCTCAGGATCCTAGGATCCCCCTACCAGTATAAATAGCTACCTGTAGTTACCCTGTACCAGCAAGTTGAGTCTCCTGTCAATACAGCGACTTCACTCTCTATCTTCTCTCTACTCTAAGGGGTGGCTACTGCATACTGGTGCAGCAAGCGGGAACCCATATATCTCTATCTGTCTTCTAAGTCACAGCAGAGACTTAGCTATAGTCTTTTGTTGCTGTCAAACCCTTGGCGGTGACATTAGACTCAACTTCTTTTCAAAACGGCTAGCAGTTCCGACAGACAAGGAACTATCGTCCACTGGAGAGAAGCCACAACTGGGCGACCAAACTCACAAGTGCAAAGGATCGACACATCCCACTGGCGTAACGACGCAGAACACCCCATCTGGGTATTACTAGATCAAGACAAGAAGGTCAAAGAGAACTCTCCACAAGTCTGTCACTACAAAGGAGAGTGGTATCAGGTCGATTGGAACGACGAACAAGATTACTACGAATTAGGAAGGCGCTACAAGAAGCTCAGCAGCTACAATCTTGAGAAGACACCAGATGACGCGCCCTCATCAGGAGAAGACGAAGAACTAGACAAGCAGATTAGGCTTGCACCAATCCAAGAAGCGCTAAAGACTAGCCCTACCGCGTCAGAGCATAACACTCCAGTACACACACATACGCCGATCTGTACTTTTCACCCAGCCCCAGAAATCCCCTTAGGACCCTTACCAGAAGGCAATCCGATCCCCAGCATCATTCAGACCATGTCTACACAAACGCAGACGGCAACTCATGCGGCCACAGCAGCCGCCACACAACCAGCACAAGCAAATATGACAGTAGCAGAAAGGCTACAGCAAAGCATGCGCCAGGCGTTAAGAAAGGGTCCCTCAGGAGGAGGACCAGGAGGACCAGGAGGGCCTGGAGGAGGCCCAGGAGGTCCAGGACAACCAGCAGCCATGCAAGCCCCGATACAAATCCCACCTGATGTCAAGGCCATGGGACAACTTCCCCAAGTCTTCACCGGAGATCGGTCCAAGGCAGACGACTTCATCGAAGAAGTCAAGGCGTACTTCCGAGTCAATCATGGAGTAGCAGGATACGATTCCCCCTACAAGAAAGCAGCATTTACCCTCACGTTGATCAAAGGGGAGGAACCAGCACAATGGGTCAGAGACATGGGAAGCTGGCTGGACGGCCTCGCACTCCCTGCAGATAACATCCCAGCCCTCTGGGACCAGTTCCTCACCGAGTTTGCAGACCAGTTCCAGGACACCCAAAGCGTGCAAAAGGCCAGAACCCAGCTAATGGACCTGAAAATGCAAGGCAACCACTATGACGAATACATCGCAAAATTCGAAAACCTCCTCAGAAAGGCCAACTACACTGTAGGGAGCGAAGAAACTTACAACATGCTCCTGCACGGAATACCAAAGGAACTACTGGAAAAAGCTCTGGTCCCACCATACCCAACAACCTACATGGAGCTGAAAGAGCGAATCAAGCTCCTCGTCCAAGCCAGAACCACCATCGAGGGTATCGTAAAGTCCCTCAGTACAGGGAATGCATATCGAGCCCTCAATCCTCAGCCTAGACGACCCTTCTTCAATGCCGGAGGATGGCAAAACAACCAATGGAGGCCTACGCCACGACCCCCGTTCAACTCTTCTAACGCCCCCAGAACCATGAACAATATCCCGGTCCCCATGGACCTCAGTAGGGGGCGTGCGCCCACCAACTGGAGGGGCAGAGGAAGGGGAGGAAACTGGCGCCAAGGCCAGAGCAGCAGAGGAAACGTAACCGGCTTTGGAGACGCCAACGCGTGCTTCAACTGTGGTGTAGTAGGCCACTTCGCCAGAAACTGTCCCAGTAAACCCAAACAAACCTTCCAAAACACGAGATGGAACGGCAAGAACCCGGTCAACCAGGCCAACCTCATTGATTTCGACGAAGACCAAGAGATGGGAGACGTCGAAGAAGACTCAGTAGCAACGGTGCGAGCCCACCTCCAAAGGATGACCGTTGAAGACCAGCAGCGTCTGGCCAAAGAAATGGGAGCTTCAGAGGATTTTCCCACTGCCTGATTAGGTCGGCACTACTCAGGCGACTCAATAGCGACGATGTGTATATGTCAAATAGAAAATCAATGACAGTTCACTTCTACACACGATCGATCGCAAAAAGAGCCAAAGCAATAGCACTGGTGGACTCAGGGGCCACTGAAAACTTCATGAACCTGTCGTACGCACGATGGCTTAAACTACCCATCAAATGACTAGCCAAGCCAAGACCTCTGTATAACGTCGACGGCACACAAAATAAAAGTGGATCACTTCAATACTACACTGACCTACAGCTGCAGACAGGCAGCCAGAGGACGAATCACAGATTCTTCCTGTCGGATCTAGGGGAACACAAGGCCATCTTAGGATACCCTTGGTTCGCCGCCACCCAGCCAAAAATCGACTGGAAAAGAGGATGGATTGACATGAGCCACCTCCCTATTGTCCTCTCTGCCCCAAATGCGGCTAAAGTGCAATACACCCCAAGGACAAAGAACGTGCCACAGCCTGTGAAAAAACGTCAGCCACAATACTTCTTAGGAAGGATCACCATCGGCGCCACAGGCAAGACAAAGGAAACCAAAGTACCAGAAGAATACCAGAGACATTCGAAGGTATTCAGCGAAGAGGAATCCCAGAGACTTCCTCAATATACAGTCTGGGACCACGCCATTGAGCTGCTGCCAGGAGCACCAGCCTCACTACCAGGATGACTGCTGCCCCTTACACAACTAGAAAAAGAAGAAGTTCACAAGTTTGTCAAAGACCACCTGAAGAGGGGGACTATCCGCGTCTCCAAATCCCCCTATGCAGCCAATTTCTTCTTCATAAAAAAGAAGGACGGCAAACTGAGACCAGTGCAGGACTACAGACCTCTCAACAATTGGACAAAGAGGAACAGAAACGTCTCCCCCCTAATCCCACAAGTAATAGACCGACTAAGTGGATGCACTCTCTTCACTAAGTTTGACGTACGTTGGGGGTACAATAACATCCGGATCAAGGAAGGGGACGAATGGAAAGCAGCCTTCCTCACCCCAGAAGGCCTCTTTGAACCCACAGTCATGTTCTTCGGTTTAACAAACTCCCCAGCCACGTTTCAAATGATGATGAACACCATCTTCAGACCTGAAGTAGGAGAAGGATGGCTTTCGGTATACATGGATGACTTGGCAATACACACAGCCAAACTCTCCCATGAAACAGAAGAACAACACCGACAAAGGCACAGACAATACGTCCACAGGATCCTTGACAAACTGGCAGCACACGACCTCTATCTAAAGCCCAAAAAATGCGAATTTGAAAGAGACGAAATCGAATACCTAGGAGTCAATGTAGGTAAGGGTAGGCTCCAGATGAACGCTCAGAAACTACAAGGAGTAGCGGACTGGCCACAACCAAGGAAGACCAAAGACATACGAAGCTTCTTAGGTTTCACGGGGTATTATCGATATTTCATACCCGACTATTCAAAGATTGCCAGACCACTCCTTGACCTCACAAAGAAAACCACACCCTGGCACTGGGAGGAACCACAGCACAAGGCATTCGAAACCTTGAAAACCCTCATGTGTAGCAGCCCAGTCCTCAAACAACCAGACTTCGATAAGCAATTTGTCCTACAGGTGGACGCCTCGGCATACGGCCTGGGGGCCGTACTCTTGCAGGAGGGAGAAAACCTCACACCTACATTGGCGAAGCGACACAAACCCATCTTACACCCCATTGCCTACTATTCAGCAACCTTCACACCCACAGAACGAAACTACGACATCTATGAAAGGGAACTGCTGGCCATCATGAAGTCCCTGGTGCACTGGAGGCAATACCTGGGGTGGACCAAAACCCCCTTTATTATCCGCACGGATCACGCCAACCTTCAGTATTGGAAGTCCCCAAAGAACCTAAATAGAAGAACGGCACGGTGGCATGCGGACCTACAAGAATATGACTTCACCTTAGAATATATTCCCGGGAAAACCAACACGGCAGCAGACGCGCTCTCCAGGCCACCAGGGGCAGACCTCAGAGACAAAGATAACAAAGCAATCATCATCTTTCCCCCAGAGCGAATCAGTACAGCCAGATCAACTCCTATAACCGCGAAAGGACAAACCATAGTTCCCAATGTGAAGGAACTAAAGAGAGCCATCGTGTCCCATGCCCACGATCACCCCACGGCAGGACACCCTGGCAGAGATGAAACTCTGAGAAAAGTACAGGTGACACATTGGTGGCCAGGGATGAAGACATGGATAGCGGACTACGTTAAAGGATGTGCTATATGCCAACAATCAAAGATCCTCACTCACAAAACAAAGGTCCCACTGTTCTGTATCTCCATGCCAGAGGAAACGAAACCCTTCCAAAGCATCGCCATGGACCTTATTACGGGCCTACCCCTACGCAATGGGCTAGACGCGATCCTTACTATCGTAGACCAAGGATGCTCACGCGGGGCAGTCTTCCTGCCATGTAGCATGTCCATCACGGGGCCAGGCGTAGCCTGGCTGTACCTAAAACACGTCTACCCATGGTTTGGGCTCCCTAAGAAAATAATCAGCGACAGGGACCTGCGATTCACCTCACATTTCGGGAAAGCACTCACGAGACGGCTAGGCATCCAACAGAATCTGTCCACAGCATTCCACCCCCAAACTGATGGACTTTCCGAACGAAAGAATCAATGGGTGGAGCAATATCTAAGGCTGGTAATGGCAGGGCAACCCAAGGACTGGACAGAATGGCTTCCGGTCGCAACGGCAGTGCACAACAACCGGAGGAACAGCACCACGGGGCTATCGCCCAATCAGATCCTCTGGGGATACGAACCAAGACTTCACCCCGCGGACATTGACGTCACCAACAACGAAGCTGTCACGGCGCGGCTAGCCATTAGGCTACGTGAACCGCGGGGACGTCAGGAGTCGAGGTTAGAGCCCAAGGATAGGGTCTGGTGGGACCCTGGAGGGCTGATAGACGATGGAGAGCCCAAGGATGAGGCCAGGCGTGGCCTTTGAGGGCAGACTCGGTGCTGAGGACTCGGTAAGTATAGATGATGGACGTTCTCTTTAGGATTCGGCACGCGCGGACCGGCTATGCGGTCACGGTCCGGCGCACGCGATACCGCATGGACTAAAGCTTCTAGGATGCCCTAGGAGCAGGATGACGAAGACAGAGCCCTGGAGTAAGCAAGATGACTGTGCATGACTAACGGTTAGTCAGAGGCGATGAGTAAGAGCTATGAAAGCTCTTTAGTATCTCTCAGCATCAGTCAGCGCTTTAGTCAGTGCGCTGGATTAGGACTTCTGCTTTGTGAGCAGTCTAGTCGCTTATTGATTGATCTCTCTTACTGTTCCTGATTACTGTACAATTACTACTGTCGCATTACTGTACCATAGGTCGGACTAACCGGCCCTTAAGGCCGAGGTATATAAGCGCATTAGGCGCTGGGCTAGAGACTCTCTAAGTCGAGTCTCCTGTCCGCCCTGTACGCCTCCTTGTCTAGGAGAATACAGCGTTTGTGACCTAGTCACCCCAGGGGGAGATTCGTGGCTTGTTTACCTTTCCTCGCAAGTGGGACTTGCGAGTGTTCGACTTGTCGCTTCAAGCTTTACTAAAGTCACGGCTACGACCGGTGACATTAGACTCGACTTCTTATCCATCCACGATTCCCCAAGAGACTGGGAAGACACAATGCTACCACCTATGGTACTGCAATACATGCGACAGGAAGTCCTCAAGCAGGAGGCCGAAGAACGGAAGAGAGAGCAACAACAGAAAACAAAAATCTCATCAGAGAAAGAAGTGGCGGTAAAGATGCCAAAGATATTCGAAGGAAACCCCTCTGAAGCTGAGGATTTCATCTATCAATGTGCAGCATACTTTATGGCTCACGACGACGAACCAGCACTGGCCTCTCCAGTCTCGAGAGCTGCTCTTACGCTCGCCTATGTCAGAGGTGGCGCAGTAGATGAATGGGTCGACCAGCAATTGGACTGGCTGGAGAAGCAAGACCGCGAAGACCCACGCGTGGGCGAGACCTTCGTACAGGCCTTCTTCGAGCAATTCGTGCCAAAAGGGCGATGGCAGAGTGATGCCAGAGTAGAAATGAAGTGGCCCTTCATAGATAAGTACATCACCGACTTCGAGAAAGCCTACGACGCTGGCAAACGACCCCTGAAGGGAATAGAACGCGTGGAGCGCTTTATCCAAGGACTCGCCTCAAGCGTGAAAGCAAGAATGCCCGCAAGGTTTCAAACCTATGAAGCAGCCAAGGACAGAGCCATCAGGATTGTTGGAGCAAACAGAATCCTCCAGCAACTGTGCAAGAAGAACGGCACAGTATGGACCGACGCAAAAGGAATCCCCCAAGGCGTGCTCACTCCAACACAAAAGGACAGTGCCCAACCTCAGATCCTTACAAAGGAAGAACGAAGATATCAGAAGAAAGCCAGGCAGTGGCAGAACCGAAAAATCGCATCTCTGGAGCAACCTCAAGAGGAGGAGGGATACCTGTTTGACGATGCCCATAGTACGTGCACGACGTCTTCAAAAGAGAATAACTCTACGCTTGAGATGCCACAGGAGTTTGAAGGAGAAAGGCCGAGTGCAGGTGTAGAAACGACCCCATCAATCGACGATCTATGTAATCAGTTAGAAGAACTGGCAATCGAGGACCGCGATGCGGTGCTCACCCGTTTATGTGAAGCGCACCAAGCACCGTATGACACGATGATTCAAGCGGCATGGAAAAAGAGGAGTGATAAGGAAGGCATCTATCTTTCAATCCGAAAATCTATGCAGCTGCGTACCTTCATCCATCTCTCGCACAAAAGAGACGAAGCTATCACGCTCTTGGACTCAGGCGCAACGGAAAATTTCATTCACGAAGACTACGCACAGCAATTGAAGCTCCCAACCAAGCGACTGAAGGAACCACGGCCAGTGTACAACGTCGACGGCACACTAAACAAGAACGGGAGTATCAGTCACTACACAGACCTAGAAATGCAAACGGGACAACAGAGAACGAAGCTACGTTTCTTCCTCACCAATTTAGGCGATCAAAAAATGATACTAGGATATCCTTGGTTCGCCGCGACGCAACCGAACATTGACTGGGCACGAGGATGGATTGATGCCGAGCAATTGCCCCTCATCCTTCGCACACTAAGCAAAGAGAAGATGAAGATTGGCATATGCGACACTACCCCAGCAGGAAGACGAGCCGTGCGCCACCCATATATGCCATCAAATGGCTCGTCGTACATCGCAAAGGTTCAAATGTCAGAAGAAAGCCCAGTCACGAATAAGAAGCAAACATTGGCATCGAAGCTAGCTGAACAAGCAGGG
>QLOT01001627.1:0-25587 GCA_003313875.1 Russula aff. compacta
TGAAGGCAGCCAGATGCCCAGGTTGCAGACATGAGAACAAACATAAAGAAAAAGAAAAAGAACTCACCACAGGCAGGGGTGAGCACAGGTGCAGGAAGCACAGGGGAAGCAGGCAAGGTGGGGTGGGTGTGAGCAGGCACAGAATGTGTGCAGGCATGAGCAGCCAGGCGCAGGAACGTGTTGGTAGTGGCAGAGAAAGGCAGAGTGTACTACAGCAGATGAAAGTAGCCAGGTGGCCAGGTTGCAGATGTGAGAATAAACATAAAGGAAAAGGAAAAGAACTCACCACAGGCATGCAGGCATAAGCAGCCAGGCAGCCAAGTTGGAGATGTGAATATAAACATAAAGAAGAAAACAAAGAAAGACTCACTCAAATGCAGGGGAGAGCATGGGCAGGCAGGCCCAGGGAAAGGCAGATAAGGCACAGGAGCAAAAGCAGACTGGAAGTTGGGTGTGTGAGTGGGCAAGGAATGGGCACAGGCACACAGGCATGAGCAGCCAGATGCAGGAACAGGTGGGTGGTTGCCAAGGAAGGCAGCAAGGTGCAGCAGGCAAAAGCAAGTGGGAAGCCAGGTTGCAGATGTGAATATAAACAATAAGAAAGAAAAGGAAGACTCACCCACAGGCAAGGGTGAGCACAGGCAATGGTGGGTGCAGGTAAACAAAAAGAAAAGAAAAATAAATGACTACTCACCCAGGAGAAAATGAGAGAAAGGGAAAAAGGGAGGGCAGGGTGCAGCGGTCCAGCATGCTATGGTCTGACCATATAGCTCTGCATCACCATCAGGCTTGACCATTGTCATGCTGGGTGCTTGATGAATGAGTCACGGGGGCACAGGGGAAGGTGGGCAAGGCGCAGCGGGCAAAAGCAGGTAAAGTCAAGTGGGCAGGTGGCATACATAAACATAAACATAAGGGGGAAAAAAGGAGAAAGACTCACCTACAGGCAAGGGTGAGCACAGATGTGGCAGATGCAGGGGAAGGCAGGCAAGGTGCAGGATGGACACCAAGTTGCCTTTAGCAATCCTTGAGTACCATTTTAGAAGAGTCAGCCCATTCCATTCATGTGCTGCACAGGAATTGTAACCATCCACACCCACCTAACAGTACTTTGCAAAACTCTGCACTTGCCTGTAAAAGGATTTTGCAGTGGGACCTCTGCATTGTGCATGGTCACACAATTGGTGCCAGTTACAGGAGCATACAGATGCAGAGCTTCACACATGATGCCTTCAAGGTATGGATGGGAGTGTGTTGAGCTGGTCCATGGTTGGCAAATTGGTTGGGCAGGTGCACAACTCTGCATGGAGCTTGGTTTGGACTGCAGGTTGGCAGCAGAGTGTGTATAACATCCAGGTGATCACAGTACTGCAACAAGGATGGTCGATACTATAGGTGTGAGCATTGATAAGAGATCTGCACCTTGTGGTCTCATGTCCTGCAATCAGGAATGTGGGTATCTAAAAACATATGTTATTAGGATGATTTCAAAATATGGACAAGGAGCAGCAGGTGAAAGCAGGCAGCTGGGCATGAAGAAGATGGGTGGATGCAGAGGAAGGATGGAGCACAACAGGGAAAAGAAGGTGCTGCAGACATGAATATAAACAAAGAAGAAGACTCACCCACAGGTTAGGGTGAGCACAGGTGTGATGGGTGCGGGGACAAGGGGCAAGGGTGGTGAAAGCAGAAGGCAGACAGAGCTGTTGGTCAAGTTGGGCAGGGAAGTGGAGAGGGTGCTGGGTGAGGTGGAGTGCGTGATGGGAGTGTTGACTGTGACAGAATCTGTGACAGATGAGCAGTTGAAAGGGATGTCTGCGAGCCCATGCAGAGAGAGGCAGTCAGGTGTGGGCAAGTTGATGGATTATTGGTCAACAGTGGGGAGTTTGCCCTGATGTGAGCAGCAAGTTGATTAAGCAAAGGAAGACGACATAGGTGAGTAGGCAGGGAAATGGGCAGGCAGCTGGGTGAGTGCAGGCAGGTGTGGCGAGTGCAGCAAGTGTGTGCAGGCAGGTTGCAAATGTGAACATAAATAAAAGAGAAAAAAAGGTCTCCTGTCTCAATTCATATCATTCCCCTTTCCCCTCTTCCCTCAGCTTCAAAGGAGTGGCTACTGCATTGTAGTGCAGCAAGTGGTAACTCCTACTCTATCAGACTTCTAAGTCACTGTGAGACTTAGCTTATCCACTTGAAGAACTACTAGGCAACTATTGACTTGGTCTACTGTTGTGGCCAAACCCTTGGCGGTGACATTAGACTCAACTTTGTTCAAAATGGCTAGCAGCAGCCAGAAGAGGGCCTACAGAGCAGTAATCCTTACCCCAGAAGAAGCTGGTATAATAACAAGACCCAACACCCTTGTAGCGGTCCTAGGCACCACACACCCAAAGAATAGAAGAGGACACACTATCGCATTAGTGTGCAGAGACAGTAACAAGAAGATCGAACCAAGCCTCAGACAAGTGTGCCTATACCAAAAACAGTGGACAGCAATCCAGTGGGATTCACTAAACCAGTGTACAAGACTGCAGAACAGCTTAACGCGCTACACAAGTACAACTCCACCAGCCAAGAAGGCAACAGTGATATTTCAAAAACCAGGGCTCTGAAGATGAAGAAGAACCAGAGGAACCAGAGCAAGAAATTGACACTCAGATCAGACAAGCACCTATCGACCCAGAACTTAGTAATAGCCCCCTAACACCAGTGTTCCACACGCTATCTCCAATAACCGAAGAGCCAACTATGACAACCCAGACCCAGACAACAGCAGCATTCATGTCCTCAACCCCAATCTCAGTCCATATCCCATCTTCATCTGAAGGGTCAGGAGGACAAGGCGCAAACAGAGTGCAATGCATCACGGAAAAACTCCAACAGGCCCTTAGATGTACAGGACCCCCCGGGAGGAGGTGGTTTGGGCCCAGGAGGCCATGGTGGACCACGAGGAGGAGGAATGCCTGCCAGCGGTCCCCCAGCAGCAGGACAACAACCAATACAAGTCACAGCAGATGTCAAAGCTATGGGAGGATTGCCTCAAGTATTTTATGGCGATTGCTCCAAAGCAGATGACTTCATTGAGGAAGTCAAAGGATATCTACGCCTCAATTCCGATGTGGCTGGATATAACTCCCCCTACAAGAAAGTCACATTTACCCTCACTCTCATCAAAGGCAAAGAACCAGCCCAATGGGTTAGAGACATAGGAGCTTGGCTCGACGCACTGGACCCAGTGGCAGATAACATCAATGCGCTACAGGCCCCTCAACATACTAGAAGAATCAAGCTTGAAAACTGCAAGATGAGGAACAACAACTACAATGCCTATGTGGCCAAATTTGAAGGACTAGCTCGGAAGGCCAATTACACCCAAGGCAACCAAGAGACATTCAATATGTTCCTCAAGGGATTGCCGGAGTCTATCTTGTGAGACACCCTCAAACCCCCCTTCCCCACTGACTATCAATCCCTCAAAGAGCGAGTCAAGCATCTAGCACAAGGAAAGTCCTTAATTGAAGGGATACTGAGACACCAAGGATATCAAGGAGGAGGTAATACCTATCAAAGACTCAACAACCCTATCAGATGACCCTTCATCACCAAACCTGGAAATTACCAAGGAGGACAAGCGAGTCAACCAGTCTACAACTCCTCCACTGCACCCCCATCCATGAATAACACACCAGTCCCAATGGATATAGGAAGAAGCCGCACACCCGCCAATTGGCGCAATAGGAACCCTCAAGGCAACTGGAGGCAGAGGCCGCCACCAAATAATCAAAACTTCCAAGGTTGTGTGGCCCAGGGAGCAGGAAACAATGCCTGCTTTTACCTGTGGAAAAATAGGACACTTCACGCACAATTGCCCACAAAAAGACACCACCAAGAAACAAGTTAACTACATGGACTTCAACCCAGAAGAGGAAGAAGATCTACTGGGCCCTGCAATGAATGACACTGTGGCAACTGTGCGTGCACACCTGGAAAGGATGTTGATGGTGGAGAAAGAACGCCTTGCCAATGAGATGGGCATAGCTGAGGATTTTCCCACTGCCTGATCAGAGCAGCACTGATTAGGCGAAGTAACAGTGATACCATGTACATATCTGCTCAGAAATCGATGACTGTTCAATTCTATGCACACTCAATCAAAAAAAGAGCTGACAGGATAGCCCTTATTGACTCAGGGGCTACAGAAAACTTTCTGAACCTGCAATATGCGGAATGGCTTTGACTACCCATCAAGCAGCTGGAGAAACCTAGGCCATTATACAAGCCTCAAATACTACACAGACCTGGAAATACAAACAGGGACCCAACATACTAAGCACCGATTCTTTCTATCTGATCTAGGGGAACACAAGGCAATACTAGGCTATCCATGGTTTGCTGCTACCCAACCCAAGATCAATAGGAAGCAAGGATGGATCAACACCACTCAATTACCATATTAAGAGCCCCCAATGCACACAAGGCTTGATTCTCCCCCAGAACAAAGAACATCCCTCGACCACTTTCCAGGGAGCAGTACTTCATTGGCAAAGTTACTCTTAATGCCCCAGAAGCTGCTGATGCTCCAAAGGTCCCAGAGGAATATCAAAAAGCACACCAAAGTATTCAGTGAGCAAGAATCACAATGACTCCCACAGTATACAGTATGGGATCATGCTATCGAACTTCTACCTGGTGCACCTTCTACACTACCAGGACAACTCTACCCCCTCACACAAGAAGAAAAGCTGGAGGCTCATAAATTTGTACAGGAACATCTATCCAGGGGAACCATCCAGAACTCCAAATCCCCCTACACAGCTAGCTTTTTCTTTGTAAAAAAGAAAGACAGCAAACTGCAACCAGTACAAGATTATCAACCTATCAATAAATGGACCAAACGGAACTGCAATGTATCCCCTCTTATTCCCCAGGTAATCAATCAACATAGTGGATGTACACTCTTCACTAAGTTCGATGTGTGCTGGGGATACAATAACATCTGCATCAAGAAAGGAGACAAATGGAAAGTGGCGTTCCTCACTCCGGAGGGCTTGTTTGAGCCCACAGTCATGTTCTTTGGCCTCACCAATTTCCCTGCCACCTTTCAAATGATGATGAACACTATCTTTTGAAGTGAGGTGGGCCAAGGATGGTTCTCAGTCTATATGGATGACTTGGCCATTCACACAGCCCGATACCCCCATGAAACAGAGGCTTAGCACATTCAACGTCATCAAACGTATGTGCACAGCATACTGGACAAACTGGAGCAGAACGACCTCTACCTCAAGCCAGAAAAATGTGAATTTGAGCAAAAAGAGATTGAATACCTTGGAGTCATCGTGGGCAACAATCAACTGAAGATGCACCTGAAGAAGCTCCAAGGCATTGCCGACTGGACCCCTCCCAGAAATCCTATGGCTGTGCGCAAATTCTTGGGCTTTACTGGATACTATTGCTACTTTGTCCCCAACTACTCTGGCATTGCCCGACGACAAAGAAAGCCACTATCTGGCATTGGACACCTGCCCATCAACAAGCCTTTGAAGAACTTAAAACCCGCATGTGCAGCAGCCCAGTCCTCAATCAACCGGACTTTGATAAACACTTTGTGCTTCAGGTCAATGCTTCTGCTTACGGCATGGGCACCATACTCTTGCAGGAGGGAGAACACACCACCCCTACACTAGCCAAACATCACAAACTGGTCTTACACCCCATTGCATACTACTCAGCCACCTTCACACCCACCAAACACAACTACAACATCTACGAGTGAGAACTATTGGTGGTGATGAAGGCCTTGGCTCATTGGTGACATTAACTAGGGTGGACCAAAGTCCCCTTCAGTATCCGCACTGATCACACCAACTTACAGTATTGGAAGTCCCCAAGGAACTTAAATCAATGAATGGCTAGGTGGCATGTGGATCTACAGGAATATGACTATGAACTGGAATACATACCTGGGAAAACCAACACTACAGCTGATGCACTATCTTGACCCCCAGGAGTGGACCAAGGAGCGGAAGACAATAGAGACATTGTCTTGATACCCCCACACCGAATACAAACTGCCACCACCACCCAAGGACAGACCATTGTACCAAATGTCAGAGAAATCAAAAGAGCAATTGTCAGCAAAGCACATGACACACCTACTGTGGGGCACCCTGGAAGAGATGAAACACTGCGGAAGGTACAGCAAACCCACTGGTGGCCAGGGATGAAGACGTGGATTGCAGACTACATCAAAGGATGTGCAATATGCCAACAAACAAAGATAATAACCTATCAAAGACGCACTCCTTTATACTGGATCCCTACAGAGGAGCACACCCGGCCATTCCAAATGGTGGCAATGGACCTGATCACCAGACTTCCTTCACACAGGGGAATTGACACCATCCTCACCATTGTGGACCATGGATGCTCCAGAGCAGCAGTGTTCCTACCATGCTCCACAACCATAACTGGACTAGGAATTGCTCAGCTATACTTGGACAATGTCTATCGATGGTTTGCACTTCCCACCAAGGTCATCAGTGACAGAGACCCCCAGTTCATGTCCCACTTTGGCCGCACACTCATGAAGAAACTGGGAATCACACAAAATCTCTCCACTGCCTTCCATCCCCAAACAGATGGACTAATGGAGCAAAAGAACCAGTGGGTGGAGCAATACCTTGAACAGTGACAGCAATGCACCCTGAGGACTGGATGCAATGGATCACAATGGCCACTGTGGTGCACAACAACCAAGTCAACACTACTACAGGGCTATCACCCAATCAAATCCTGCTGGGATATGAACCTACCCTCACTCCATAAAGCATCACTCCCTTGGACAATGAAACAGCAGAGAAAAGAGTGGAGCAAATGATGGAAGCAAGACAGGAAGCAGTACAAGCCATCAATAGGAAGGCTGGAACTGCCCCTCCAACCCAGTTCCAACCAGGAGACCAGGTCTGGTTGGAAGCCACTCATCTTTGACTTCCCCACCAAAGTTCCAAGCTAACCCCAAGTTCCAAGCTAACCCCAAAGAGGTATGGCCCCTTTAAGATCTGGAAAGAAATATCCCCAGTGGCATACCAATTGGAGCTCCCCCTCACCTGAGGCAGATCCATGATGTATTTCACACTTCCCTCCTATTGCCCTATCATGAAACAACAGCTCATGGACCAAACTATTCACAGCCACCCCCTGACCTCATAGGAGGAGAAGAGCAATATGAAGTGGAGCAGATAAGGAGTCATCGATGACGTGGCAGGGGTGGATCACTCCAGTATCTCATCAAATGGAAGGGATACCCAGAAAGTGACAACACCTGGGAACCAGCTGACCAGGTACATGCATCAGACCTCATCCAAGAATACCATAGACATCAGCCACTACAGAGGATAAAAGGATGTGTGCACACCTCCAAAGCCCCAGCAATCCACCCTGGAGTCGCAGTCAAAGCAGTTCCTCAAGTCCCTGCTTCGCTCCGCCCCCTACACTACCCACCAATTCCATGAGTTCAAACCGTGCTCTTGTGCCCACAAAGTACTGTCTTTCCCCCTCACCCATCATTGCAAACCCCACTACACCCATTCACACGCCCTTGAACACTGGTCCTTCTGTAAGGAGCGCTACTGTCAATACCACAACTAGGCTATGTCTACTGAGCTCCTTGATGGATCCTCCTCGTTGCTCCAGCCATCTCCATCCCCCACTTTAGTCAGCTCCCCTGCAACAGCCAACACCACACTCCCAGACCAACTCTCGTCCTCTGAGGAGGAGTACCCACCTGGTGACGGACCGATCCCCATCCCAGGTCCCCAACACACCTTTGAGACCAGCAACCACTGGGAGGAACCTTTGTCCCCCAGCTCCATGCGAGCCATCGTTGAAGCAAGCCCCATGCTCACCACTGTCCAGCTTTGGGCCATGGTCTGAGGCCTCATCAACACCATTGTCATCAGGCAGCAGTCCCATGATGCTCACGTGTGGACCCTCCAAACCCTCCACCAGCAGAAAGAAGAACTCCTCACCACCCAGCTCGATGACGCCATTGAGGCGCTCCACAAGGACGATTCCATTGCCCAGTGCCCCGAAGATATATCAAGAACACCAGGCAGATTCCTACCTTCCACATCCCCTGCGAAGATGGCAGTAACCACTTCGCCTGTTTCATCAAACAGCTTCTGGATGGGCAAGTTGCTAGACTCCATGCTCTCTCCATAGATCCCTCCACAGCCCACATCGTCAACCTCTATGCCACCCCAAACTATTTTGAAGACAAGCTGCTAGAGCCCTTCCCTACCTGGTTTAGAAGAAAGCTGTGGGGTACCCCCAAAGATTATGTGGTTCTGGAGCAAGCTATTGCTGATCTGGATGATTGGGAGGCCTCAGCAGAAGTCAGAAGGTACAGAAGACATGACAAAGAAACCAAACAACTCAAGGGCAAGATCTGCACCCTTGAAGGCAAGCTCCAGGCAGCCCAGAGTGCCTGTGCACTCTGCAAAGAACACCTTGTCGTGGCCCATGTTGCTGACAAGGTCAAACACCTGGAGGCATATCAACACACCCCACAGCTTGGGAGGTGGGGTGGGAGGAAGCATGTGGTGCTGTGCACCATGCTCCTGTAAGTTCTGGAACTGGCCATATGTGGAAGTCGATGAGTCATTGTGGAGCGGTGAGTCATTGTGGAGTTGTGCCATTATTGTACGATATGAAGAGTCATTGTGGAGTGTTCTATTACTGTACCAGATCATGACTCACTGTGGAGTAGTTATTCTTAAAGACACCTAGTCATAGTGGAGTAGTGCGCTGGCATAGTTATTCTTAGTACTTGTCCTGTAGTATAAATAAGGCTCCTTGACATCTCCAGGACGGCAAGTTGAGTCTCCTGTCTCAATTCATACCATTCCCCTCTCCCCTCTGCTTCAAAGGAGTGCCTACTGCATTATAGTGCAGCAAGTGGTAACTCCTACTCTATCAGACTTCTAAGTCACTGTGAGACTTAGCTTATCCACTTGAAGAACTACTAGGCAACTATCGACTTGGTCTACTGTTGCAGCCAAACCCTTGGCGGTGACAGAAGGCATCAGAAGTGATGATAATAATGGATAGGGTTACTTATTGAGATCAGTGAATAAGGGTTTGTTGAGGTGTCAATTCATGATGTCTTCCTTCTATATTGTCAACTCCTTGCAGTTTCCTTTGAAAGTTGGATTAAACTTTTTGACCTGAGACTTGAATTCACTAAAGAACAACTGGATGCAATCACTCTAGGCAGTAGAAAATTGGTATTTTATTGTGGGTGCCATCATTGTAGGAAGAAAAATGCATTGAGCTCCAGGAAAAGATGTAGTGATTATTTGTTTCTCAACAGATCAGTAGCATTAGTTAGCACATGGGTAAGCAAGCACTTTAGTGAGTGTGGCTAACTATATTGAGTATTTGCATGCATACTCCATCAGGAAACCCAGAATTGCCAACTTTATACAAGTCTAGCATGAGTTACTCCATTTTACAGTAATTTGATTAGCTTGATGCCCTTGAGTTGCTTATATAAATGTCCCAAAAATGAATGTTAGACAAAATAAATGCCATTTAATTTATGTAACTTTGCCTGCATTTACAATAATGAAAGCCATATAATTTGTGGAACTTCATGATGCACAGGTAGAACTATGCAGCAATCATGGCTATGCTCACCCGTGGTGATAGACACTTAGTACTAGCTATGTAGAGAGATCTGCAGTAGACCTCACTGAGGATTGCTGCTATCTAGGTGGGGTATATATACATCAGAATCAGAGAGAGTGACATCACCATCACCGTGTAACATAGTACCACTAATAATAGTATCTAATAAGTACTATTGTCCTAGTCATAAGTAATGAGTCATATGTGAGTATGAGTCACATGCTCTAATGTGCACCTAATTAGGGTGCTACAGTGCTGCTACTTTGACACTCCCCCTTGCTTGGTGCCATGGAGTTCTCGCGCATCTAAGTGTTGCTTCTAGGCAAGCTGTAGAAATCAAGCCCTAAGTGACTCCAATGGTACTGGAATTTAACATGTCCTAAGTTCTTTGTGAACATATCCACTGTGTTCTCTTGCCCAATCTGCATCCACATAGGCACAAATACCTCCATCCATCTTACACATATAGGTAAGAGTGTAATCTTTAGTCCCTTGCAGGTAGCAACAAATATATAGCACTTTCTGCAGGTGGTCTGAGGAGGGATTGGCAGGGTGTTGTGATAGTTTTGTGACTGCAAATGCTATGTCTGGGTGAGTCCCAAGCATTAGGTATAGAAGTGATCCTATCACTTGTTGGAATTTCTGTCGGATGACCTCATTTACTGGGTCTTTATTAGGAGTAGGAATATAGCCCATGGGTAAGGGAATAGGAGCACTCTTGGCATTCTCCATTCCAAATCACTGCAGCACCTTTTTTAGATAGTCTGTCTGAATGATCATAATGGAGGACTTCAGATGGCGGATGTGCATGTGGAGGAATTCCTTGACTTCTCCTAAGTCTCGACATTCCCACACATTCATAAAGGCACCTTTAGCAGCCAGAACAGCAGACGGGTTAGGTCCCATGAATATGCTGTCATCTACATAGACAACTGCAATAACCTTTATGTGCTGATTTCTATCAAAGAGGACAAAGATGCCTGCATCTGAATAGAGGCACTTGAAGCCTAGCTTCGCCATGGATTCATCTAGTGCTTTCCACCATTGTAAAGCAGCTTGTTTTAGTCCATATATGGCGCGCAATAGTCTTAGGACTTTGTGCTCTTGTCCTTTGACTTTGAAACCTTCTGGTCATTCCATATAAAGCAATATGGGCGCCTCAGCCTGCTGTACTCTATAAGGAGTGCAGTGGTGGCCAGATGATTCCACTTGCTGCATAG
Source organism: Russula aff. compacta (assembly GCA_003313875.1). Classification (NCBI taxonomy): domain Eukaryota; kingdom Fungi; phylum Basidiomycota; class Agaricomycetes; order Russulales; family Russulaceae; genus Russula; species Russula aff. compacta. The sequence goes on from QLOT01001627.1 coordinate 10,908, forward strand.
CAGCAGTAATGAAGGGTAGAATGACTGCTGTGGGTGAGGAGGAGGTGAGAGGTCTTTCTCAACAGCAATGTCCTGGAGAAGTGTTGGTTCACCATTTAGGCTACCAATATCTGCAATAGTCGAATAGGTAGGAGGAGGGCAAGAAGCTTGGCTTGCAAGGTGGGAATGTGGTTGCTGCTCACCATGTTTGCTGCGCTTGCCCTTCTTAGAAGGACCTGGTCCTGATTGGGACTCGGGAAGACCATCGCCTTGGCCAGGTGCCTTGCCTTTACCCTTTTGGTCTTTATAAGAGGGGTTAGACCCTTTATTATTATTTTTTCTTAATGGAGGAAAGTTTATTTGCACCAAGATTGGCATGGTGCATATCTTTCTGACTGGTATTTGGTGATCCTTTGGGTCTCCTAATGCACTACAACAAAACCAGTAATCTCATCCATTTTAATGGCGGAGAGAGTAGGTTTGTTCATTGCAGTTGAGATCAGGCTTGACTGCCATGATGCTGGGAGGTGATCCAAAAGGATCATTGCTTGGAGGGATTCAGGTATGGTGGCACCTTGCTGCTTCAGCTGGTTGTACAAGCTGCGCAAGGTTTGAAACTGTGGTATGGGGTGCAGAGCTGGATTAAGCTGAAAGCACATTGCCCACTGAAATACTCCATAAGTGGTGATGGGGTGTATCACTCTAAGGGAATCCCAAAGGTGTACCCAAGTGGCTACTCCATTCATCTGTGCTATCTCATCCTGAAGGATGGGCACAATTGTCAGAATAAGAGTGCTGTGTAAGGCATCTCATGCCTTAAGAAAACTCAAATGTTCAGCTTGGTATGCTGGGTTATCAGATCCATCAGGTAGATGAGTCTGAGCATCAACCCAGGAACTGGATATGAGGCCCCAAAGACCTTAAGTGGACAGGTATGCCTTTATCATGCATTCCCAGTCCTGGTAATTGTTATAATATGACGCTTGGAAGGGCCCTTGAGTCACAGAGGACCAAGGGGACTGCAGAGGAGGGAATGAGACTGATATTCAACAAGGAAGTAATAATACTGACCTGCAGAGGAGGGAATGAGACTGGGGGATTAGTCTGCTCCTCTGCAGCCTATATATACATGAATAAGACAATAGCTAAGACTCAGACACAGTGGATGTGTCTGGGACATTATCTCTGAACAGAACACAAACTGGAGTGATCCACTCCATCTACAACACAAGTAGGACGTCATGGGGCATTGTTCTGACAGTCCCCTGCCACAGACACAGTCTGAGATGACCTAGACTGTGTCCAGAGTGTTCTGGACCGCTCAGACTGTGTCCTAAAGGTCCCAGACCTTCCAGACACTGTTCTGAGCATCCAGGACTGCCCACAACAGTAATTGGTGCCATCAAGGGTTGGGATCTTGTCAAGGCTTAATTTTCCAGCAGACCTGTTGTATGCACAAATTTCTGTGTGAGCCATCAGCAATCAAATCAGCTGATGTAGCCATGACCAGAAAGAGGAGAATGCAGCATTCAGGGGTTCAAACCATGGGGACTCAGCATATAAGCTGTGTCTCTGGACATGCAGCCACTTACTGGGTGCATGGCCTTGACATGTAGCCATTGCTGTGGGTATCCATACTATTCTAGAAATGATTGCTCGGAAGCCACTTTCTAAAAGATCAGAACCTCAATGGTCCAACCAGGATAATCCCAAGGAATGTTGTCCTAGGATAGCTCCAATGTGCTTGGGGGCTTTTGCCTTAGTGGTGGCGCTCCCACGCCTTATCCAGTGTGTCTGGGGAACAAGTTAACCCCAGCGACATCGCTGGCAGCATTGCATGCTTTTCTAAAGTTTGTGGACAGCAGCCTAAAGGCACATATGGTCCAGAGACTGTTCCTCACAATGAGCAGCCATATAGGTGCATTATAGTGTGGCTACCAGGGCCCATAACCTAATGCACAGGTAGAACTGTGCAGCAATCATGGCTATGCTCACCTGTGGTGATAAACTCTTAGTACTGCTATGTAGAGAGATCTGCAGTAGAACTTGCTGAGGATTGCTGCTATCTAGGCAGGGTATATATACATCAGAGATAGTGATGTGACTGTCACCATGTAACATAGTACCGCTAATTTTAGTATCTGATGAGTACTATTGTTTTAGTCATAAGTAGTGAGTCATACATGAGTATAAATCATGTGCTCTAATGTGCACCTAATCAGGGCACTACAGTGCCACTACTTCAACACTTCACTAGCATTTACAATAATTGACTACAATGCTTTTACATTGTGCACTTTTAATTTGAGTTGATTTGTCTTTTTTTTCCCCCATTGTCTGTGGCAATGATCTACATCAGGAAAAAAGGAAATTGTCTGGCAGTGATCTGGCAGCTGTGACTTGAATGGCACCATACCAACCATATGGGCCATCTTGCCACAAATTAGAATGGCATCAAAATAATTGTACGACTCCACAATGGTTTGTGGCTGCCATTCTTCATTTGTGGCTGCCACAATCATTTATGGTTCCAAAATAATTGTGCGACCCCACAATGGTATGTGGCTGTCATTCTCAATTTGTGGCCACCACAATGTTTTGTGGTTCAGCAATTGAGACAGTTGTGCATTATTGGGGATGGCAGAGGAAGTGCACATACTGTGCACATACACGGAGGGGGTACATATGGGGATGGGGGCACACCTGGAAACTGGTGCTGTGCACATGGAGCACAGGCAGGTGCCTGCAGGCAGGTGTACGCGAGGGCACCCAGGCTGGGGCAGACAGATGCGCACCGGTGGGTGCACGCGGGCATCCATGGGCAGGTGTACATGGACGCGCACACAGGTGGATGTCCGCGGGAGGCGCATGTAGGTGCGTAGGTATTCTTTAAGTTCCCTGGTGAGGCACTTAGCCGCCACTTCGGTTTCTCGTCCTTCGTCCGCTCAACATCAACGATCGTCCGGCGCGATGGACCGACGACGCCTCCGTGTCTCAGAGCGAATGTGTGGTAAGTTTGAGGCACGTGGGAGTGAGGTACGCGCAGAGGAGGTCTTCGAGGTGTGCGCAGGGCTGCATGAGGTCAAAGAGGTCGCGAAAGGCCCCCCCCGGTTGGCCGAGTCTGATAGCGATAATAGTAGTCTTTTCTGCCCATCCTCCTAGCTGGCTGCAACGCCACGTTTTTACCAATACTCCAAAGTGCGATACGGGACGACTCCAGGCAGGCGTTTCCTGCGCTCTGCTTCCCGGCGCACGATCCACGCGGAGATCTTCGCATGGCTTGCGGCGCTCTCGACGTTCACCGTCGCAACGATGCGGGCCCAGTCGAGCGAAAGCGCGAAGCACGTGAGCTCGAAGAACGAACTGTGTTCCGAGTACAGTACACCGAAGAACTGTGCGGTCGACGTTGAACCACGCACGGGATGCAGATGCACGTGTGTGAATTTGCGGTGCGGTGGACGTGCGAGGATGGAGGCGATGGATGGTGTAGCACAGGTTCCGGCCGGCGGTGAATAACTGTTGAGGTTGAGGCGTTATATGATATTAGCGAGATGTTTCTTGGGGCACCAAGACAGGACGCATGTCACTTACGTCCATCCTGTGGGACGGAAGGCAATTGCCTTGGTCCAGTGACCCTTCCAGCGGCCAATATACTCCTTCAGCCTGTCAGATGTGGCAACACCCAGAGGGACGAGGTGAACATTTGCGGAGAACGGGTCTGCGGTCAACATTCCGTGTAGGTCGGGGTCTGATTGGCAGCGAAGGATTGGGGCTTTTCATGAATCACAGTATATTTTCGTATCTAATGCCTTCGCGATAGCTAGAAAATGTTGTCAGCATAGGCGTACTCGCTCGTATTATGAAACGGACCTTTCACAATGCGTTCCTTACCAATGGAGTATGTACTGTATTGGTGTTAGCTCCCATGTCCTTAACTTTAAGCATACGTGACACACCCGACAACAACAAGTGTATTAGGGAGGCTTAGAGTCACCCTTTGCTTCCGGTTTGGGGGTAAAAGTGATCCAGCTACTCACAAAACCCTTGTCATCTTCAGAAGCCAAGCCATGACCCGAGACACGAAGCGCAGACTCGTCTGCCCAGAGGTCGTCGTGCACCTTGAGCGCAATAAACAGGTCCAGCACGGCCACTTTGTGGCTCTGGTTGAGTGGCATGCATGGATCATAGGATGATGGAGATGAGGATGGGGCCTGGGAGAGCGGGAAGGGATCAGAGGTGTAGAGATGCCAGGCGAGGGAGGCGTAAAAGGGCAGATCAGAAAGGCCAGCCAACTTACGAGAGGAAGATGGGAATGGTGGTGGGTGAAGAGGTTCGGGGACATGGGAGACTGGCTGGTTCGTCCAGTGGAGGCTGTAGGCAGGTGGAAGAGGAAGGATTGTCTCCTTGTGCGGCAGGTGCATGGGTGGGAGGCACTCGGGGAGGTGCAGAGGTGCAGACGGACGAATACAGGCAGGGGAATGCGGGTGTGCGCAGGCAGGTGCAGGGGTCCACACAGCCAGGGAGGCGTGGGTGGGCGGGTGCCAGTGGAAATATGAATGGGACCATAAAGAAAGAAACATGAGCACAATGAAAAAAAGAAGAGGGTCCAAAGGAATGCACCAGATTCTTGCCTTTCTTGCCGCCGACTTTGCTCTCAAGTCCTTTGAAAATGGAAATGCCTTTTCAACGCTGGACAGATGAAGGCATAGGGTGAAAGAGCAGAGGCGAAGAGGCAGACGGTGAGGATGAGAAAAAGGGAAAATTGCCGCACGAACGTTTGGTTGACATTGGTTGTGCCTGACGGGTGCTCCGATACCAGTGTGAAATCCAGCTAAGTCACAGAAGGAAAAAAAAAGGCCCGTAGCATGGTTTGAACCGGCGGGCCTCCACAGTCGCTAAGTAAAAAGATGCTCAATACCAACTAGGCTACTATGGCAACATATTTTTTCTCCACATATGTATATATATAGACCAAAGCCTTTTTGTCTGAATATTAAAATTGTGCTTTCTGAATCTATATTTGTGTTTCAGAGATGAATCACACTAAGTGGAAGTGTGCTGTCCCCTCCATGAAATTATTTTCAGATTATTGTGGCATATGTTCTATTTGTGGCAACATGTGGCAGAGCTGGCACCATACCTCCACAGCTGCCATACAACCACCATACATTCCACACCTTCCAGACAATGTAGACTTTTCCTGATGTAATATTAATTCTGTATATAAACATCCTAATATTACTTGCATGGGTTGCACTACTCTGACATGCCCTCAATATCAATGCTAGCCCATCTAAGGTCTCATAGATTAATCTGAGTCCCAGAACTGACAAAGGCTATTAGAACTACTTAAATGATAAGTAAGCATGACTCATGCATGATGCTGCTTTATATAAATCAGCCATCAGATGATGGTACTTTGGCAGTGATGTTGAGGAAATTTCATGTAGATAATTGATATGGGTGTCATAAATACCCTTGAATTGGTCCACATTGAATGCCTGGCATTGGTGGTAACCATCAGAGGAGATTTGCTTCAAGGTCTTGTAAATCTAGGTTGGCTCAGTTAATCTTGTGTTGATATAGAAACCTGATGACATATGAAAATGGCAGCAAACACAGCCATGGGGGCTGTCACTTCATATTCTTCACATTTAGGTATTGACAATTTAAAGCACTCAGCATGCTTTGGGACAACACCTTCCTTTTCTGGTAACCACCACCTCCGTGGCAAAAAGCTTTGCCAATGAGGCAAAGAGTGGAAACTAGCTATAAGAGAAACCCTAACAATTCCATATACCCCATATGTACATACCCATACTATACCCCAAGTCCCCCTTATAAGGAGACCACAAAAATGCCTGAGTCACCCTTAGCAGGGCTGGAGCACATGGATGTCCAGGAACCAACATCCCCCATGCTGCTCCCACAGCCCTACTCACCAAAAAATATGCCCCCAACCATGTTCGACTTCCCCCCCAGGGACTTCAAAGATGATCCCTATGATATACCCCTTAACCTCTGCCCCTTGACCTTCCTGGATGAACCAGATCTCATGATCCCAGAAGCAGTGGGTGATCTTAAGAGAGAGATCATTGATGGCCTTCGTGGCCCACTCCAGTTTATGGCTCCTGCCTCAGTCGAATCCTAGGAGGGCCTTGAATACACCAGCCTTGGCCAGCACCAGTTCCTGGCTGCTTTCAAAATTGTCTGCATAGTACTCAATGCAGGCTATGCTCACCACACCAAACCCCCCATCGTAGGTGCCCAAGACTGGGTGTCCCTGTCCTCAGCAGCCCTTGCGGCAATTGGCAGGGGCTATGCACATACCTTCTCTAAGGAGAGGGAAGACTTCCTAGATGTTATCCATAAAGCCACTTTTGACACATCTATAAGCAGAAGGGACCTGCCCTTCAACAACATGTTTGACAGACTTACAGCAACTGTAGAACACCTCCACATGTACCTCTCCCCAGATAATGAAAGTGCAGGTGAGTGGATTGCAGAACTCAAAGACAAAACTCACTTCTTTGAAGATCACTATGCCAGCCAGGCCATAGCCCAGGGCCTAGAAGCCTGGAAGGTCCACCAAATCCAGAAACAGTCCAAGAATTTGGAAGGCCTCATCAGGTACACCATCACTGAGGCTAATAAGGGCATGCTGATGCTTGCAGCGGAGGAGATGGGCCTCACCCTCCTCGAGAACCCCCTCCCCACTCCACACAGGAACCCCTTATGCATAGTAAAGAAAACTAAGGAGCCCTTTCCCACCAGGGGACAAGGCTCATGACAGCCCTCCCAAACCCCTCAGGAGCCTGAAGACATGGTAGCCCCCGCCCCAACCTAAAGCCAACCAACCCCTGAAACAACAACCCAATCTAAGCTACTCAAAGCAGTCAAGGAGGCACTGGGCCCTGTCCTCGACAGGCTTGGGGCACTTGAAATGTGGGCCATGCCCCCTCTACCTGTTCCCCATGTGCCCCCACCCACACCTTGAGCAGAACTGCCTGGACACAGAATGCAGAGCCGCCCCCCCCCTAACCCAGTGCCACCCATCCCCAAACAGAGGGTGCCAGACCTAGCACCCCCAGCAGAAGGTGAGTGGATCACAGCCAACTGCATGAATAAGAAAGGCAAGAAGACAGTGAACAAAACCCTGGGCATACAAGGTGCTGTACATTTAGTCCCAGGCTCATTCTTATATGCTATGGTGGCCCAACAGCCAGCCAACACAAACCCAGCCATAGGTCCAAACACTGGACCAGAGCCTCCAAAGGCTTCGACAACCAAGGTCATAGTCCTCTGCTTTGGAGGCCTCATAGACCAACAAGCAGAACTAGCCATCAGAGGCCGCCCAGTGGATGTAATTGCCAGAGAGGTAAGAACAGCAAATGAAACTGCAGTACACAAGCCTGTCTGCATAATTGTGGGATGCTGGAGCATTGGCCCAAGTAGCAAGGGAAACTATGTTTTTACCCTGGCTGGCAAAATCCCTTTTACCAAAGTCCAATCTTATGAGCGGTTCTTAACAGCACCATTCCCAGGCTTATCCCAGCTCTGCCCATCCCTCGGGTGGACCAGGCTACTGGCACACAGCGTGCCCATCATGGACAGGGACATCCATGGCCCAGAGGCACTCATAAAGGAGGTGAGGACCTTCCCAGGCCTGGAAAATATCTACTTTGCACTCCCACCAAGGTGGGTCAGAGGCTCAACAGCCTCTATTCCTCCCTCTCTTTTGCCTTCTCTGACCCAGATGGGTCAATCACAGCTAAGCTGCTCATGGAGAGACTTGGGCTCTTTGGCAAGGAAGTCCAAGTCAAAAAGTGGCTTGATAAGCCACCATTAGTCCAATGCTCACGATGCCACACCCTAGGCCACACCTCCACCTCGCAGTGGTGCACTGTCCCTAAAGGGGACAGCAAATGTGTGAGATGCAGAGGGGCACACACAACTGGCACTCATGCAAGGCACTGCAGAGGTTGCCACACAGTAGCAGGGGTCTGCAGCTGCACTTTCCCCTGCCTAAATTGTAAAGGTAAAGGCCATGATTGCAAAAGCCACTTATGCCCTGCGCAGGACAACTACAGGACATGCTGGCACAAACCCAATACTTGCAAAAGCAAAGACCACACCACTACAGGCCCACCTGTGGAGCTGGACACCACCACCGAACTCCTACGCCCCACAGGCTCCCAGTCAGAGCCTCAGCCCACCCAGCATTCGCAAGTGATGGAACAAACACCACCCTCAGTCCCAGCTGGACCTGCTGTGACCCTTCCCCATGTCTGAATGACCAACCTACACACTATTGTCAGTGAACATGCAGAAACACAACGCAGTCACCCATGCCCTCTTAAATTTCTTATCACACACTCATTTGATACTACTACAGGAACCCTGGTTTGACAAGATAGGCACTGCCAGAAAGGATGATGCCCACAAAGGCATTGATGTCCTTGGAGGCATCACTTCACCAACCTGGGACCTCATCTACCCCACATTCAAGCCAGGCCAGACCCCAAAAGTCATGGCCTACATCCACAAGACAGACCCTGCAACCAATAAGCCCCTCCCTTTCATCATAGCCCACCAGCCTGATCTATGCGCTCACCCATGCCTTTAGATCCTGGATGTTGCTCATGTGGGGGAAGTTTGGCAAATCATCAACTTCTACCATGACACAAGGGGCAGGTCCAGACTTGACACCCTCCTCTTGCTAGATTTGGATCCTCTCATACCAACCCTGGTAATGGGTGACTTCGATACCCACTCCAGGTTGTGGTCACCAGAGAACGCTACCCCCTCACACTGGGCATGGAAGCTGGAGGAATGGGCAGGTAGCAACCTCCTGATGCTGGCTAACACCCCAGGCACCATCACCCACCATGGAACTAACAACAATAGTGACAGTGTTTTAGATCTTGCCTGGCATAACGCCACAGCCATAAACATGACCACCTTCTCAAACCTTCAGATGGACTGGGAGGGATCACTGGGCTCTGACCACACAGCGCTCCATGTCACTGCCAGGACCAAACCCAAAACCCAGGCCCCCATTGCCCCAACACCTGACCTGGGCTACCTCATCGAGGATGGGGCCAAACAGAAGTGGACTGACCACTTTCAGCAAATCTCCACACCCTGGGCCCAGTACCAGCCCCTACCCGAACTAACTAGTGAGGATGTGGACTGTGCAGCACAGGAGCTAGAGACAGACATCAATGAAGCCACAGCAGCAACCTGTAAGAAGAGATGGCCCTTCCACCCCAAGGCAGCTCCCTGGTGGACCAGTGAGTGCTCCTATGCCACCTCACAACTAAAAGCTGCCATAGGAGCGCAAGTAAAGCAAACAGCAGCTGCCTGCCTCAAGGGCGTGGTAAGGGCAGCCAGACAAGCCTGGGCTAACCACACAGTCCTTCACTCAGACATCTGGAAAGTTGCCACCTGGTGCCATGGGCGGAAAGCAAACAAAGTTCCCCCAATTATGGGGGAGCACGGCCTCACACATGACCATGCTGAGATGGCCTCCATCTTTTCCTGCTGCTTCTTTGCTGACGCACTGCCTGTGGTCTCCCCACACTTCACAGATGACCCATCACCACTCCCCCAATGGCAACTCCCCCCCATCCATGATTCCCTAATAGGAGACCTTCTTAGGAACACAGCTAACTCATCAGCCCCAGGCAACTCAGGCCACACTTGGAAACTGCTGAAATGGACATGGGACGCTGTGCCAGCCAGGATCACCTCACTGCTCAAGATGTGCATCACGACTGGCCACCACCCATACATCTGGAGAGAGGCCACAGTCTGCATCATCCCCAAGCCAGGCAGAGTGGACTACACCATTCCCAAAAACTTCTGCCCCATTTCCCTCCTCGAGTGCATGGGTAAGCTTGTAGAGAAGACAGTCACTAGGCTAATGTACCAGGAAATCATCCGTTGGAACCTGGTCCCAACAAACCAATTTGATGGCTGCATGGCCTTGTCCACTATGGACATGGGACTATGCCTAACCCACAATATACAGAATGCCCACACTGTGGGTCTTAGGACGGGCATTTGCCTGTTTGACATCTCAGGTTTCTTCAATAACATCAACTGCCAGAGACTAACCCAGCTGGTCCAGAACCTAGGTGTTACCCAGAAGATCATCAGATGGTGCGACTCCTTCCTCTCTGACAGAAGAGTCTGCCTCAAGTTCAACAGTATCCTCTTCAACCCCCTGTCATCAGAAGTGGGCACCCCACAGGGCTCTCTGATCTCACCAGTCCTCTCCATTATCTACATGTCTCCCCTCCTTCACAAGGTCCAGAAATGGAACAGAGCCTCCCTAGGCATGTACATAGATGACGGTGTACTGTTTGCATGTGCCAGCAGCTGGGAGGAGGTATCCAAGTCCATCACAGCTAACTACACCACCTGCATAGACTGGCTCACTCAAGCTGGGCTTGCAGTGGAGCCAGATAAAATGGAAGTAATGTTTTTCAGAAGACAGCATGAGCAGGTGGACCCACCCACAGCTCTCTACCTCTGCATCCCATCCCATGCAACCTACTACTGCATCAAAGCCTCCTCAAATGTGCAGTATCTGGGCTTCCACATCAATCACAAGCTCAACTGGTCAAGACATGTAGAGATCATGTACAACAGGGCCCGGGCCTCAATAAAGGCCCTTCAGATACTGGGCAACTCCACCTGCAGCATAAACTTCATGCAGTGGAGGCTTGTCTACAATGCAGTCTGCCTCCCCATTCTGACCTACAGCTGTCAACTATGGTTCACTGGGAAGCAGGTCTCCCTGGTGCTCAAGCTCCAGAGGGTCTAAAACAATGCAGTCAAAATCATCAGCAGCTCATTCAGCACAGTGCTGCATGACCTGCTACACCAAATCTTCTCCATTCTCCCCATGAATCTGCGCCTCAGTATGCTAACGATGAACTCTGCTCTCAGGTTATACAGGCTCCCCTCCACCAGCCAACCCCTAAAACACTTACAAGGCCCCTGGTCAGAGGCATCCGCAAGCAACCTGCCACCCCCAGCCCCAAATCATAAGGCTGCAAAGACTGCCCTCAAATGGCTGGCCTCCTGGGTTCACCCTGGAGGCCCCTGCATTTATCCTTTCCTGCTTATCCCACACAACAGCCTGCACTGGCATGGATGGGCATTGCTCCTCCCAGAAGGTCCTGGTCAGATCAACCCCCCATGGGTAACAGTCTTCTGTCTAGGCATCCTTACTTCCACAGGTTCACCCACCAGGAGACCAAGGGGTGCAGCTGCAGCCATCATTAAAGTCGAAGGTGCTGTATGGAGCACCACCACAATTTGCCTCAGGGAATCTCTAATGAAATTTGATGCGCAGATAGCAGCCTTACAACCAGCTCTCACCCTCACCACAATGTTCCTCAGGAACAACACCTACCAGGGGACAATCCACATCCTCAATGACACAAAGGCGACGGTCTTAAAGGTCACTGATTTGAGACCAGGGCCAGTCCAACTGGCAACACTGGACACTGCATGCATGGCAGATCGACCACATCCTCTGAGACCATGCTGATTGTTCTCTTAAATTTGGGTGGGGAAAGAGGGAGGACATGGGAAAGACATACAAACATGCCAAGAGACTGGCACTCAATGCAATCAAGGACCTGCTAGACCCAAACCTCAAACCCCAAACCATTAATTATCAAAGAGAACAGGCCAAGGCAGAAGTTGTGAGGAAGTGGGAGGAGAAATGGCATCCAGATCAGTGCACATCGCTTGCCTACCACACTGCATGCACGACACCACCCAATGGCAGACCCCACCCCATCCTCCAAGCCCAGGAGAAAGGCTGGAGTGTTAAAGACCCATGCTTTGTAGGGGGGGAACAGATGATCACTGCTAAGGCCATTCACTCTGACATTTCCACTATGTTTAGACTTATTACAGGCCATGCCTTCATAGGCAACTGCAAAGCCCGCTTCCTGAAGCAAAAATTTCCCCTGCCCCTCCTTGTTGAGCTCACCGCATGCCCATGTGGAGAGTGGCATCAATCCATCAAGCATGTCCTGCTCAAGTGCCCCACCTTTGATAGGGCAAGACGATGTACTATCAATGTGCAGAGCCAGACCCACACCCTCAGACAGCTCTTCGAGAGCCCACTGCAGTGCATCAAAATGCTTTGCTTCATCAAAGACACCCAGACATGCACAAGGCCTAGGAACACAGATTGGGACACAGGCTGAGAGGGCAAAAGGCACCTGTAGACACACCTTACCCAAAGCTTGGTTTAAAAACTGGCTTTGCAGAGAAACATGTATACCAACCCATGCACCCATACATCTACTATACATCCCTCTCACGGGTCAGCAAAAAGTATACCTAGTCATACATACTATGCCCAAGGCATGTCCACCTCTTTGTCTATAGTTACATGTGTGTGGAATACAGATTTGGAAAAAAAAAAAATTGCTTCAGGACAAGAGATGCCCCTCTTTCCATAGTAAAGTACCCATCCTGGAGGATCAATACAATGGCCACATGTAAAAAAAGCCTTTGCCTTGTTAATCAAGTCAGGTCACATCTATAACATGACCATAGTTAACACATCAAGAAGTAATAGTGAAACATAAAGCACAACTTACATTGCTTGGTGGAAAAATATACTTCTCTTGCTTTATCAAGTCTGCTGCCTTCATTTTTATGTCAGGGCCATTGAGATTATACCAGCCCCTGACCATCCCAATGCTGACAGAGTTCTTGATGTTGCTCTGAAAGCTGGAAAAGTGGTTGCTCAACTAGATAAGGATATTGTGAGTGTGAGTCTAGAAACTGATTATACCTACATACCATCCCAGCCATGTTTTTCTGAAAAATGATATTGATCTTTATATAATCTGCAAATGCATTATGGCCCAGGCTGCAAGTAGTCTGTATAAAAATCTTGCATTGTATTGAATTTGTCTTTATCATTTTGATATATGTGCTTTTAAAGATGACATGTTGAGTAACCTGGCAAACTGTATAGCTAAGCACCATGCATAGCCTGTCTGGTTGGTCAGTGATGCCAAGCATCTGCCCTGTAGCAGGATGGCAATATGAAGCATCTGGGAATTCCTTGCTAACAGACAAAGCCTGGGGACCCAAGTCATGAGGATACTTCCTCTTTTGACCAACTATGAAAAGAGTCCAAGTCTTTTCTGTAAGTTTGTTATCACCCAGAGCCCCAGGCTTGTGTGCTTCCTTCCATGTCAGGATCTGGCAGTAATAAAAATTACTAAAGCTTTCCCTGGAATGTGGCAGGAATGGAAAGTTGCACCTTTTTACATTGAAGAGATCTATGCCAGATTTCTAAAACAGAGTCAACAGTACTGCATTGAAAATGTGGAACAATAATTTAAATAATAGTACCTTTTTAGGGGGAGCTTTGCCTTTTGCTTTATCTTTGTATTGGAGTTTTGAGTCTTGCCAACTTTTTTGGAAGAAGACTGCAGCTCATCAAAGCCCAATAAGCTTACTGACTGCTGGTAGCACAAGTCCAGTACATTTGTCATCAAAATGAGCAAGCTAGAAGTAAGAATTCAGATTATCAGCTCAAATATACCTGAAGTTTGTGCCAAAGGGAATGCTGTCCTACTTGATCTCCAAAAGCAGCACCATCATCAACACCTTTATAAATGTCATCTTCATCTTCATCTTCATTTTTTTGGTTACTTAAGTTTTCCTCCATTGTCTCTTCTTCATTGTCTGGGACAGTGCAATTGATTGTGCATATACTTATTTGGCACCTGGGCTTGTCTGTGTGCATGGGTTACTGCTGGTAAATGACAGTCTTCACTTGCTGTGGCTGGTATGTACACTGGGACCTCACCTTTATCATCCATAGCAATGGGAGCAGCATAGACACATACAGTGGGGGGTTGGGGTGACCACCAGTCTTCTTATGGCTTGATGGAGCTGATGAAGATGCATTATGCTCTTAAGCTGTTGAGCATGCCACTAGTAAAAAAAAAGTAAAAAAAATTGCTGTGAAGCAAAGCAGGAAAAGGCAAATGCTGAACATTTGGGGGCTTACCAGTTCCAGGCCTCCATTGAACCTTGTTGTGGTTGGTTTGTTGCAGTTTTCCTGCACCTTTGTTGTTAGGATTTACTGTAGAAGTGCCTGCAGTACAATGAGTCATCATTTTTGAAGCAAATGGAGGTAGGGGTACGGGGAAAACCTGAGCATCAGAGTAAGGAATCAAGTGTTTGTTGATTGTTGATGTGGATTGGTTGTAAACTAAAAAAGAAACATGCACTTATGTTACAATGCTGGTGGGAATACAGTGATATAACTTACCTGCAGTCATGGTTCTAATGCCAACAGTCCTCTGCTATGGCTGTAGAATCTCCACCAAGTGGTGTGGCATTGTTTAACATTGTTGCCCTGAGCCAGAACACAGCATGTCAAAGTTTCTTGAAGGACATGCTAGAAACAGCAAAAGATGCTGAAGAACCGCTCAAAGCTACAGCTGGCAAGAACTATAAAAGTTTTCTAGTAGAGGGGGACAATGAATTGGTATGGGAATAATTCTCCTGGAGCCTTTACTAATATGCATTACCAGATGGTGCAGCAGGCACAGACTGTGACATAGACTCAGACATATAGCAAGGCAGCATGGTTATAGTGGATAAAGGTACCAGGAGCCTGAGTGGTGACAAAAGTGATGATGAA
>QLOT01001643.1:0-20026 GCA_003313875.1 Russula aff. compacta
TAGTTGTAGATTAGTAAGGAGCTGAAGGGATATGAATCTGAGGCAGGGCAGTCCAAGCGTAATAGAGATATTGTAATGTAATTGTGGGTGGAAGTGGAGGTGGCTTGGTGCCGGAGCGCGGGAAAGTAGGTTACCATAAAAGGAAGGAGAAGATGATGTAAGCAGAATCAGTCCGAAGCAAAAAGTAAAAGTAAAAGTACAAGTCCACAACATTACCCCCTGTTTAGAGTCTTCTTTTGGTGACTTTGTAAGGGCAGTTGCGGCGGAGGTGGCTGTACTTGTGGCACTTGTGGCAGCGCTTGCTGCTGGCTCTTTCATTGGCAGGGCGGTAGCCTGCCCAGGTGCGGATGTACTTGTCGTCGTTGCTGTCAATATTGAGGGGGTCGATGTGTTGAAGGTAGTCAGGGGTTTTGAACCCCTTGAGGACGTCTTCGATGTTGCTTTGGACCTTGGTGCTCCAAGGTAGGGGTTGCGCTTTGACCCCAGCAGCGATTCTGTTGTGAGCATCCGTAAACTGGAGGGCTCCTATCCACTCCAACTTCTTCATCTTGACGAAGCATAGCTTCGTCCTTAACTTCTGCATCTCCTGCTCTAAGAAACTGGCGTCTTGCTCCCATTTTCTGTAGGCCGTAATGGCCGCTGTCAGTGAATCATCTCCCTCGTCTTTCAAGGCGTCATTGATGCTTTGAACAATCTCCTCTCTCCCAGAGAAGAGTCTGACGTGATGCTTGTCGTACTGCGATTTGGAATGTGTAGAAGGGATGGGCAGGAGGAGGTCTGTGAAAACCTCTTGTCCCCTTCCCTGTGTTGTGCTGACGAGTGGGTACCGCTCATTGTCAAGGTGGTACTTGAAGTACCTGGCATGGTCAGCAGTACCGTTGAGACGGGGGATGATGAAGGGCTCATGGGTGCGGGTGTGCCAGCCGGCACCTGGGTGGTCATCGCTGGCTTTGTTTGTCTCCTCGTTCTCCTCTTGATTGATCCTCCTCCTGAGGACATCTTCATCTTCCTCTTGCTCTTCTTGGAAGGGGCACGGCCTTCTGATTGACAGTAGTCGCAGGGCGGCGCGTACACTGTTTGCTGAATTGTTATTGGCGGTGGTGGTGGTGACCGTGGCCACAGGGCGTTGCTGTTCTCCTGAAATGTTAGCCAGGGCCTCCAATCTGTTATCAGCAGGGGAGAGGATGGGAGAAGCGGGAGGTGTGGGAGTGAGGGAGCAGACGGAATAGTGTGGGGAGGGTGGTGCGAGCATGGGCGGCGGGGATCCTGCATCCTCGTCGCTACCAACCACAGTAGATTCGTCATCGGCGAAATCAATGAGGGGGGCAAAGCGGTTGGTGGCAGGTTGGATGGACCTGAATACGAAGGTGGGTCCTCTGGTGGTGGCCGCGTTGAAGGGGACGGTGACTGAGGTGCAGGTGGTGGCCATTGCTGAGGATGTTGGTGGTGATGAGGGTGATGAGGTTGCAGTTTGAACGAGGTGGTCGCCGGCTTGGATGAGATCGTTGAGTCATAGAAGAGTGGCACCAAACGGGCTGTGCTGGTAGCGAGGGTTGTTGGGTTGTTGATAGAATTGGGTTAGAGAAAAGGTTGGGTTAGGTGAAAGGATATCTTCGAGGAGCTGATCTGGTGTGGGAGTGGTAGAGGCTATTGTTAACTTGCTGTGAGGGATCACTGCTTGTTGTTTTTCTTCAGGTAGAAATGGTGGGTCTTTATACGTTTCTACTGTAACTGGCCGTAGGTGAGCATTCAACTGCTCGCGCTCATGTAAGTTGGGAACCGGCCCAGAGTCTGCAGCATCGTTTGTGTCTGTGTGCACCTGAGGCACTGTACTATACTTTTTGCTACACTTCGTCCTTGTGACGCTCCCACATATGGTTCCTATTGTTCTGCAGGAATCACATGCTCCCTAGGACACTTACTGTCCTATTGACAAACCCCTTTTAGACATAGCCATTGTTCCCTTCTTGTCACTCCCCTTGTTCCCAGTTCCAGCCAATTGTCTCATCCATAAAGAGTACTGTACACAGCCCTGGATCCTAGGATCCCTTCTTAGTATAAATAGGGACTCATAGCTACCTTGTACCGGCAAGTTGAGTCTCCTGTCAATACAGTGACTTTACTCTCATCCTATTCTCTACTCTAAGGGGTGGCTACAGTGTTGCAGCACTGCAAGCGGGAACCCATCTATCTCTATCTGTCTTCTAAGTTGCAGCAGAGACTTAGCTATAGTCTTTTGTTGCTGTCCAACCCTTGGCGGTGACATTAGACTCAACTTTCTTACATCATGGCTAGCAGTTTCAACAGAGAAGGAACTATCGTCCACTGGAGAGAAGCCACAACTGGACGACCAAACTCACAAGTGCAAGAGATCGATATAACCCACGAGTGCAACGATGCAGAACACTCTATCTTAGTGCTACTAGACCAAGACTTGAGGGTCAAAGAAAACTCTCTGCAAGTTTGCTACTACAAGGGAGAGTGGTATCAAGTTCATTGGAACGATGAACAAGAGCAATACGAACTAGGGAGACATTTCAAGAGGCTCAACGACTACAACGTCGAAGACCCACCAGACGAAGAACCCTCATCGGAAGACGAAGAAAGTCAGGAGCTGAACAAGCAGATTAGGCTTGCACCAATCCAAGAAGGGCTAAAGACCAGCCCTACCATGTCGGAACATAACACACCAGTACATGTCTATACACCGATCCGTACCTTCCACCCAGCCCTAGAGATTCCTCTAGGACCTTTACCAGAAGGCAACCCGATCCCTAGTATCATTCAAACTATGTCCACTACGCAGACGCAGACGGCGACCCATGCAGCCACGGTGGCTGCCACACAATTAGTACAAGCAAATATGACCATAGCAGAAAGACTGCAACAAAGTATGCGCCAAGCCCTGAGGAAGGGTCCCCCAGGAGGAGGTCCAGGAGGCCCAGGAGGGCCAGGAGGAGGTCCAGGAGGCCCAGGACAGCTGGCAGCTGCACAGGTCCCAATACAAGTCCCAGCTGACGTCAAAGCCATGGGACAACTCCCCCAAACCTTTACCGGAGACAGAACCAAAGCAGACGACTTCATTGAAGAAGTCAAAGCATGCAACCACTACAGATGCCTTAACTGCCACAAAACGGGCCACCACTGCAGAGACATCTGATGCCCCGCGCATGACCTCTACAGACCAAGGCACCTATGCAACTCAACTAGGCCCAACAATAAAGGCAAGGGAAAGGCTACACTGACTGACAATGCAGACGATGTGGACCCCACACCCATACTTGCCACCTCAAGCCCAGCTGAAGACCCAACGGCTGCTGGCCCCTCCCGCCCCACCCCAACCGACCCCCACTCGTGCCCAAGCAAAGGCGCTGCCACAGACCCTCTTCCCTAATGGCGGCAACAGCACACATTGATATTGCGTCGGTAAACATGCGAAGGCACAATGCAGTCACCCACACTCTCCTTAATAGTGCCACAAATACTAACATACTTCTCATTCAGGAACCCTGGTACAACAAAATTGGTACCAATAGAAATGACTCCTCACGCGAAGGCTCAGACACACTGGGCAGAGTCTCCTCACCAGCCTGGGACATTCTCTACCCAGGCCACGCTGAGGGCCAAAGACCAAAAGTCATGGCCTACGCCCGCAAACAGTCAACAACCAACAACAATGAGCTGGCTCCATTTCACATCACCCCCCATCTAGACATCTGCTCACACCCTTGCCTACAGGTACTAGATGTGATACACAAAGGGGCCCACTGGCACATTATCAACTTTTATCATGACGTATGGGACAAATCCAGTCTGCAAGCGCTACTGTCCCTAGATGTCGAAGCCACAATACCCACCCTGATTATGGGCAACTTCAACACCCACTCGCCCACATGGTCCCCCCCAAATGTCCCAAAATCATACTGGGCTGAAAACCTGGAAGAATGGGCCGCATCCAACCTCCTTACCCTAGCCAACTGCCCAGGTGTAATCACATGCAGAGGAGCCGAGCACGAAAGGGACTCCACAATCGACCTCACCTGGGTCAATGAAGCTGCCATCCAAGCAACCATTTTCTCTGACTTAGAGATTGACTAGGAAGGCTGTCTTGGTTCGGACCATGCCATGCTCAAGGTAAAGGGACAGTCACCTGGTATCGAAGCTGACCCAGCAGAGGAAGCGCCACAAGGCTTTGTCACTGACCCAGAGAAATGGGATGATTGGGTCAAAGCCTTCCGCAACCACACAAAACCCCCTGCGCTCCCCCCCTTGCCCTTGACGGAGGAGATTGAAACTGCCACAGAGGAACTGACAAGGCACATTGATGAAACTAACGAGGCTATCTTCTGCAGGAGGCACCCACACCACCCCAAAGCGGCGCCCTGGTGGAATGGGGCCTGTGCAGAAGCTGTACAAACCCTCCACACAGCACATCAGCCCGATACAAAAAAGACAGCCCACTACCGCCTTAAAGGATCAGTCAAACAAGCCAAGCAAGACTGGGCTGAAGAACAAATAGACAAAGAACAGCTCTGGGACATTGTGAACTGGACCTGTGGCCAACGTCTCACCAAGGTCCCCTCACTCTGTGGAGCTGAGGGTTTAGCCCACTCACATGAAGATATTGCTAATGTATTGTCGCAGTGTTTCTTCCCAAGCTCACCTCCGAGAGTTAACCCACACTTCCTTGATGACCCCATGCCATGCCCCACTCACCCCCTGCCAGCCTTCGGGAGAGAGGACATCAGCACACTCCTGCAGAAAACGATCAACCACTCCACGCCAGGCTCCTCAGGCCACACCTGGGCAATCCTCAAGTGGACCTGGGAAGCTGACAAGGTGTCATCGCCAAGGGTTTGATAGCAACAAAAGACTATAACTAAGTCTCTGCTGTGACTTAGAAGACAGATAGAGTAATCTGGGTTCCCGCTTGCAGTGCTGCAGCATTGTAGCCACCCCTTAGAGTAGAAGACAAGATGAGGAGTAAGTCACTGTGATTGACAGGAGACTCAACTTGCCGGTACAAGGTAGCTAAGAGTCTCTACTTATAGGGTGGAGGGATCCTAGGATCCAAAGAGGTAACTGTACTCAGTATGGTAGGGGAAAACTAGGATGCTAACTGGGAACAATGAGAACACCAAGAAGGGAACAAGGACTACGTCTAAATGGAGTTGACAGTGGGTCTTAGGGACCCAAGAGGCATGTGATCCTTGAAGAACAATAAGGGTCACACTGGAATGGGGTGTAGTCCAAAAATATAGTACAGTGCCTCAGGTGCACACAAGCACACATGACTATGCAGACTCTGGGCCAGTTCCCCAGCTTACATGAGCACGAGCAGTTGAATGCTCACCCAAGGCCGGTTACATCACCTCTCCACTAGAAAGGATGTCCTTGTCCATTCTTCAATGCTGATCGTCGCACCAGCTGGGGTTTGAAGTCGTTGACCCCGATATGTTTGACCTTGTCCGTGACTCGTGCGGCGATGAGGCATTCCTCGGAGGCGTTCTTGGCCTGAACAACGGCCCGGTGATTTGCCTCCAACCACTTGATCTCCCGGCTGATCCTGTCCCCCTCCTGGTCATACCTCCGGTACTGGAGGACCTTGGTGTGGATGCTCCAGTCGTTGAGCTCGACGAAGGCCTCCTCAAGGGCCCAGTAGTCGACCTGGTCCCCCCAGAGGCATGCCCTAAACCAGTGTGGGATGGGCTTGAGGGGGTAGTCACACAAGTCCTGCCTGGCATATAGCTCCACAATACGTGCATCAGCTGTACTCGTGGCTCCCATGGGGAGCCCTGCAACCCGTCCATCGTCCAGCTGTTTGATGAAATGGGCAAACTGCTCGCCCTGCTCGGTTGGGATGGTGAGGTCTGGGAGGTGGCCGTCATTCTCCACGTACCCATCGGGGCACTCCATCGGCTCCTCGAGAACCTTGACGTGCTCCTTGAGGAGGAGGCGCTCTCGGTTGGTGTCGTTGAGCTCTTGCCTGAGAGCGCTGAGCTGGAGGTGGGCATTGTGCGTCCGCTGCTGGATGGTGATGGTGAGGCCCTTGGCGAGCTTCTGTAGCTGGGCAGCGGTGAGGTGCATGTGGCCATTGATGATGGCTGATATGGTGGAGGGGGAGAGGGGCCCCTCCCAGTGATCGTTGGTGTCCAGGTCGTGGAGTGGACCTGGAATGGGGATACGGCTGGGGCCAAGGGCAAAGGTGGAGATGGTGACAGGCTCTGGGGCGGTCCCAGAGGCCTCTGGTACAGGAGTCTCCTCTCCTGGATGTTCGAGGTCCATCGGCTCAAGGCCTCCGGTGAAATGGGGTGGTGGGACTGGGAGTGGTGAGGAAAGGGTGGAGGGGTTTGACATCTCTGGTTAGTGATGGTTGTGGTAGCGGCAGTAACGTTCTTTACAAAAGAACCAGTGTTCGTTAGAGTGGGCGTGGGAGATGTGGGGGCGACAGCAATGGCTAAGCGGCTTTGTGAGATCCTTGTGAGGGCAGGAGCAAGGCTTGAACTCGTGAAACTTATGGGTGGTGAAGGGATAGGATCGAAGAAGAGATTGGAAGAAGGACTGGGGTTCCATTTTGGGGAAAGAACAGTGGAGGCTGTTGTTGTTGCCAGGGGTTTCTGCTTTCCTTTTATGTTTGTCAAGGGCCGGCGCTTGTGATACTCCTGAAGGAGATCTGGGGCGAATATCTGGTCAGCTGGTTCCCAGGTGTTGTCACTTTCGGGGTAGCCCTGCCACTTTATCAAATACTGCAACGCCTGCTTCCTTCCATGGAGGCGGTGGTTTCTAATCTGCTCCACCTCGTATTGTTCTTCCCCTTCCACGAGGTCAGGTGCTGGCCTAGAATAGTTTGGCCCATACTCTTTGGTTTCTCTATAGGGGGTAAGGAGAGCAGCGTGGAATACATTGTGGATCTGCCATGAGGCCTGGATGTCCACGAGGTATGCAACTGGGGATACCTCTTTTAGGACCTTGAAAGGGCCATACCATTTAGGGTTTAATTTGGACCCTTGATGTGGGAGTTTGAGGTGGGTTGCTTCAAGCCACACTTGGTCTCTGGGTTTGAACTGGGCCGGTGGAATGTTCTGCGCCTTCTGATTGATGGCCTTGATGACCCTGTCCCTTGCCTCTTTCATCTTTTGTGCCCTTGTTTCGGCCATTTCATTGTTTGTGGGGATCTCATCAGCTGGATGTAGTGGTGGTTCGTATCCCCAAAGGATCTGATTGGGCGATAGCCCTGTGGTGCTATTTCTTCAGTTGTTGTGTACTGCCATTACTAGCCTTAGGTATTGTTCTACCCATTGATTCTTTCGCTCAGAGAGCCCATCAGTTTGGGGGTGGAACGCTGTGGATAAGTTTTGTTGAATGCCCAGTCGTTTGGTGAGTGCTTTTCCAAAATGTGATGTAAATCGGGGATCCCTGTCGCTGATCATCTTCTTGGGGAGCCCGAACCATGGGTATACGTGTTTGAGGTATAGCCAAGCGATTCCTGGGCCTGTTATTGACATATTGCATGGGAGGAATATGGCCGCACGGGAGCATCCCTGATCTACTATGGTTAGAATCGCGTCCAGGCCATTATGCAGGGGCAGGCCGGTGATGAGATCCATTGCAACACTTTGGAAGGGTACTGCTCCTTCCTGTGTGGGAATGCAAAATAGTGGGATCTTCCTTCTATGAGTAAGGATCTTGGCTTGTTGGCAAGTTGCGCATTTCTTG
Source organism: Russula aff. compacta (assembly GCA_003313875.1). Lineage (NCBI taxonomy): Eukaryota > Fungi > Basidiomycota > Agaricomycetes > Russulales > Russulaceae > Russula > Russula aff. compacta. Next base: position 7,717 of record QLOT01001643.1, read on the forward strand.
ACATATTCTGCTATCCATGTTTTCATTCCTGGCCACCAATGTGTGAGTTGTACCTTTCTTAGAGTTTTGTCCCTGCCAGGATGTCCCGCTGTAGGGTGGTCGTGCACATGGGACACAATGGCCCTTTTCAGTTCTTTTACATTGGGGACTATCGTTTGCCCTTGTGACGTTGTGGGGTTTGTTTTAGCAGTGCTGATCTGTTCTGGGGGAAAGATGGTGATTGCCTTGTTATCTTCTTCCCCCAGATCTGCCCCTGGTGGTCTAGAGAGTGCATCTGCTGCAGTGTTCATCTTCCCGGGGATGTATTCTAAGGTGAAGTCGTATTCTTGTAGGTCGGCATGCCACCTAGCCGTCCTTCTGTTGAGATTCTTTGGGGATTTCCAGTATTGGAGGTTTGCATGGTCGGTGTGAATGATGAACGGTGTTCTGGTCCATCCCAGGTATTGTCTCCAGTGCGCCAAGGATTTCATGATGGCCAGCAGTTCCCTTTCATAAATGTCGTAGTTTCGTTCAGTAGGGGTGAAAGTTGCTGAGTAGTAGGCAATGGGATGGAGGATGGGTTTGTGTCATTTGGCTAATGTCGGTGTAAGGTGTTCTCCCTCCTGTGAGAGTACAGCCCCCAGGCCGTATGCTGAGGTGTCTACCTGTAGGACAAATTGTCTGTCGAAGTTCGGTTGTTTGAGCACTGGGCTCCTACACATGAGGGTCTTCAGGGTTTCAAATGCTTTGTGCTGCGGTTCATCCCAGTGCCAAGGTGTGGTTTTCCTCGTTAGATCTAGGAGTGGTCTGGTGATCTTCGAGTAGTTGGGTATAAAGTATCGGTAGTATCCTGTGAAGCCCAAAAAGCTTCGTACGTCTTTGGGTTTCTTGGGTCGTGGCCAATTGGCCACTCCCTGTAGTTTTTTGTGCGTTCATTTGTAGCCTGCCTTTTCCTACATTGACTCCAAGGTATTCGATTTCATCCTTTTCAAATTCACATTTTTCTGGCTTTAGATAGAGGTCGTGTACTGCCAGTTTGTCTAGGATTCTGTGAACATAGTGCCGGTTTCTTTGTCTGTGTTGCTCTTCTGTTTCATGGGGTAGCTTTGCTGTATGAATGGCGAGGTCGTCCATATACACCGAGAGCCATCCCTCTCCTACTTCTGGCCTGAAGATTGTATTCATCATCATCTAGAATGTTGCTGGGGAGTTGGTCAAGCCGAAGAACATGACAGTGGGCTCAAAGAGGCCTTCCGGGGTGAGGAACGCTGCCTTCCACTTGTCTCCTTCCTTGATCTGGATGTTATTGTACCCCCAGCGCACGTCAAATTTAGTGAAGAGGGTACATCCACTGAGTTGGTCTATTACTTGGGGAATCAGGGGTAAGACATTTCTGTTCCTCTTTATTGAGGGGTCTATAGTCTTGCACCGGTCTTAGTTTACCATCCTTCTTTTTCACAAAGAAGAAGTTGGCCACGTAGGGAGACTTGGAGACATGGATAGTTCCCCTCTTTAAGTGGTCTTTGACAAACTTGTGGACCTCTTCTTTCTCCAATTGTGTGAGGGGCAATAATCGTCCTGGTAGCGAGGCTGGTGCCCCTGGTAGCAGCTCAATGGCGTGGTCCCAGACTGTGTATTGGGGAAGCCTTTGAGATTCCTCCTCGCTGAAGACCTTTGAGTGTCTTTGATACTCTTTTGGTACCCTAGTTTCCTTTGCTTCACCCGTGGTGCCGATAGTGATTCTTCCTAAGAAGTATTGTGACTGATATCTTTTTACTAGTCAGGGTATGTTCTTCATCCTTGGGGTGTATTGCACTTTGGCTGCATTTGGGGCTGAGAGGATGATGGGGAGGTGACTCATGTTGATCCATCCCCTCTTCCAGTCGATTTTGGGTTGTGTGGCTGTGAACCAAGGGTATCCCAAGATGGCCTTGTGCTCTCCCAGATCTGACAGGAAGAACCTGTGGTTCATTCTTTGCCTGCCTGTTTGTAGTTGTAGATCGGTGTAATATCTGAGTGATCCACTCTTGTTCTGAGTGCCGTCCACGTTGTATAGGGGCCTCGGTTTAGCCAGTTGTTTGATAGGTAGTTTGAGCCATCGTGCATAGGATAGGTTCATGAAATTTTCTGTGGCCCCTGAGTCCACTAGTGCTATTGCTTTGGCTCTTTTTGCGATCAATTGTGTGTAGAAGCAAACTGTCATTGATTTTCTATTTGACATGTACACATCATCGCTATTGATCTGCCTGAGTAGTGATCTAATCAGGCAGTGGGAAAATCCTCTGAGGCTCCCATCTCTTTTGCCAGGCGTTGCGGGTCCTCGACTGTCATTCTTTAGAGGTGGGCCTGTACAGTTGCCACAGAGTCTTCTTCGACATCCCCCATCTCCTGATCTTCATCAAAGTCAATGAGGTTAGCTTGGTTCGCTGAGTTCTTCCCATTCCATCTTGTGTTGTTGAAGGCCTGCTTGGGCTTGCTGGGACAGTTTCTGGCGAAGTGGCCCACTATCCCACAATTGAAGCATGTGTTGGCGTCCCCAAAGCTGGTTACGTTCCCTCAGCTGCCCTGGCCTTGATGCCAGTTTCCTCCTCTTCCTCTTCCTCTCCAATTATTGGGGGCACATCCCCTGCTGAGGTCCATGGGGACTGGGACGTTGTTCATGGTCCTGGGAGCGTTGGAGGAATTGAACAAGGGATGCGGCATGGGTCTCCATTGGTTATTCTGCCATCCTCCAGAATTGAAGAAGGGGCATTTGGGTTGAGGATTGAGGGCTTGGTACACGTTTCCCGTGCTGAGGGACTTTACAATGCCTTCAATGGTGGTTTTAGCTTGGGTCAGGAGCTTGACCCATTCTTTTAACTCCATGTAGGTTGTTGGATATGGTGGGACTAAGGCTTTTTCAAGAGTTTCTCATGGTATTCCTCTTAGGAGCATGTTGTAGGTTTCTTCGCTTCCTACGGTGTAATTGGCCTTCCTCAGGAGGCTTTCGAATTTTGCAATGTATTCGTCATAGCGGTTGCCCTGCATTTTTAGGTCCATCAGTTGGGTCCTGGCCTTTTGCATGCTCTGGGTGTCCTGGAATTGGTCTGCAAATTCTGTGAGAAATTGGTCCCAAAGGGCTGGGATATTGTCCGCTGGGAGTGCAAGACCGTCCAGCCAGTTTCCCATGTCTCTGACCCATTGTGCTGGATCTTCTCCTTTGATTAGCATGAGGGTGAATGCTGCCTTTTTGTATGGAGAGTCATATCCTGCTACTCCATGATTGACTCGAAAGTATGCTTTGACTTCCTCAATGAAGTCATCTGCTTTGGATCTGTCTCCAGTGAAAACTTGGGGAAGTTGTCCCATAGCTTTGACATCGGCTGGGACCTGTATCAGGACTTGTGCAGCGGCTGGTTGTCCTGGGCCACCTGGACCTCCTCCAGGTCCTCCTGGTCCTCCTGGGCCTCCTGGTCCTCCTCCCAAGGGGCCCTTCCTTAGAGCTTGTTGCATGCTCTGCTGTAGCCTTTCTGCTACTGTGAGGTTGACTTGTGCTGGTTGCGTGGCCGCTGCTGTGGCTGCATGAGTTGCTGTTTGTGTAACAGACATGGTTTGGATGATGCTGGGGATCAGGTTGCCTTTAGGTAAGGGTCCTAAGGGAATTTCTGGAGCTGGATGGAAGGTGCGGATTGGTGTGTACACGTGTACTGGTGTGTTATGCTCTGATGTCATAGGGCTGGTTTTTAGTCCCTCTTTGATTGGTGCAAGCCTAATTTGCTTGTTCAGCTCTTGGCTTTCCTCTGCTTCTGATGAGGGTTCCTCGTCTGGTGGGTCTTCAATGTCATAGTCGCTGAGCCTCTTGAAATGCCTTCCTAGTTCGTATTGCTCCTGTTCATCGTTCCAATGAACCTGATACCACTCTCCCTTATAGTGGCAAACTTGTGGAGAGTTCTCTTTGACCTTCAAGTCTTGGTCTAGTAGTACCAAGATAGGGTGTTCCACATTGTTACGCTTGTGGGATACGTCAATTTCTTGCACTTGTGAATTCGGTCGTCTGGTTGTGGCTTCTCTCCAGTGGACGATAGTTCCTTCTCTGTTGGAACTGCTAGCCGTGATGTAAGAAAGTTGAGTCTAATGTCACCGCCAAGGGTTTGACAGCAACAAAAGACTATAGCTAAGTCTCTGCTGTGACTTAGAAGACAGATAGAACAGTATGGGTTCCTGCTTGCAGTGCTGCAACACTGTAGCCACCCTTTAGGATAGAGAAAGGTCTGAGAGTAAAGTCACTGTGATTGACAGGAGACTCAACTTGCCGGTACAAGGTAACTATGAGTCTCTACTTATAGAGTGGAGAGATCCTAGGATCCAAAGGGGTAACAGTACTCAATATAGTAGGGGGAAACTAGGATGCAAACTGAGAATAAGGGAGCCACCAAGAAGGGAACAAGGACTACACCTAAATGGAGTTGACAGTGGGTCTTAGGGACCCAGGAGGCATGTGATCCTAGAAGAACAATAAGGATCGCACAGGAATGGGGTGTAGTCCAAAAATATAGTACAGTGCCTCAGGTGCACACAAGCACACATGACTATGCAGACTCTGGGCCAGTTCCCCAACTTACATGAGCGCGAGCAGTTGAATGCTCACCCAAGGCCGGTTACATCCAGGAGGCGACCGTCGTTCTCCACGTACCCATCAGGGCACTCCATCGGCTCCTCAAGAACCTTGATGCGCTCCTTGAGGAGGAGGCACTCTCGGTTGGTGTTGTTGAGCTCTTGTTTGAGAGCGCTAAGCTGGAGGTGGGCGTCGTGCGTTCGCTGTTGGATGGTGATGGCGAGGCCCTTGGTGAGCTTCTGTAGCTGGGCGGCGGTGAGGTGCATGTGGCCATCAATGATGGCTGATACGGTGGAGGGGGAGAGGGGCCCCTCCCAGTGGTCGTTGGTGTCCAGGTCGTGGAGTGGACCTGGAATGGAGATATGGCTGGGGCCAAGGGCAAAGGCGGGGATGACGACAGGCTCCGGGGCAGTCCCAGAGGCCTTTGATACAGGAGCCTCCTCTCCTGGATGCTCGAGGTCCATCGGCTCAAGGCCTCCGGGGAAATGGGGTGGCGGGACTGGGAGTGGTGAGGAAACGGTGGAGGGGTCTGACATCTTTGGTTAGTGATGGTCGTGGTAGCAGCAGTAACGTTCTTTGCAAAAGAACCAGTGCTCAGTGGAATGGGCGTGCAAGATATGGGGGCGACAGCAATGGCTAAGCGGTTTTGCAGGGTCCTTATGAGGGCAGGAACAAGGTTTGAACTCGTGGAACTTGTGGGTAGTGAAGGGATAGGATCATAAGAGGGATTGGAAGAAAGATTGAGGCTCTGTCTTGAGTAAAGAACAATGGAGGCTGTTGTTGTTGCCGGGGGTTTCTGCTTCCCTTTTATGCTATTCAAGGGCCGGCGCTTGTGATACTCTCAAAGGAGATCTGGGGCGAACACTTGGTTAGCTGGTTCCCAGGTGTTATCACTTTTGGGGTAGCCCCGCCACTTCATCAAATATTGCAGCGTCTGTTTCCTTCCATGGAAGCGGTGGTTTCTGATCTGTTCTACTTCATATTGTTCTTCTTCTCCCACGAGGTCAGGTGGTGGTCAGGAGAAGTTTGGTCCGTGTGCATGTGTTTCTTCATACAGGGTGAGGAGGCCAGTGTGAAATATGTTATGGATTTGCCATGAGGTGGGGATGTCAAGCAAGTATGCAACCGGCGATACTTCTTTTAGTATTCTGAAAGGGCCATACCATTTGGGGTTCAATTTGGACCCTTGATGTGGGAGTTTCAAGTGGGTCGCCTCAAGCCACACCTGATCTCTGGACTTGAATTGAGCCGGTGGGGTATTCTGTGCCTTCTGATTGATGGCTTTGATTGCCCTGTCCCTTGCCTCTTCCATTTTTCGTACCCTTGTTTCAGCCCATTCATTGTTCATGGGGGTGCTGTCGGCTGGGTGCAGTGGTGGTTCGTGTCCCCAAAGAATTTGGTTGGGCAATAGTCCCGTGGTACTATTCTTTCGGTTGTTGTGCATTGCCATAGCAACTGGAAGCCATTCCATCCAGTCTTCAGGTTGTCCCGCCATTACTAGCCTCAGATATTGTTCCACCCATTGATTCTTTCATTCAGAGAGTCCGTCAGTTTGGGGGTGGAATGCCGTGGACAAGTTCTGCTGGATACCCAGGCGCTTGGTGAGTGCTTTTCCAAAGTGGGATGTAAATCGGGGATCTCTGTCGCTGATTATCTTAGTGGGAAGGCCAAACCATGGGTAAAGGTGTTTGAGATATAACTAGGCAATCCCTGGGCCAGTTATCGACATATTGCATGGGAGAAATATGGCTGCACGGGAGCATCCCTGGTCCACTATGGTTAAGATCGCATCTAGCCCATTGCATAGGGGCAGGCCTGTGATGAGGTCCATTGTGACGCTTTGGAAGGGCATTGTCCCTTCGGGTGTGGGGATACAGAACAGTGGGACCTTCTTCCAGTGGGTCAGGAGTTTTGCCTGCTGACAGGTCACGCATCCTTTGACAGATTCTGCTATCCACATTTTCATTCCTGGCCACCAATGTGTCTGTTGTACTCTCCTCAGGGTTTCATCTCTACCAGGGTGCCCTGCTGTAGGATGATTGTGGGCGTGGGATACAATAGCCCTTTTTAGTTCCCGTATGTTGGGGACGATAGTCTGCCCTTGTGCGGTTGTGGGGGTTACTTTAGTTGTGTTGATCCATTTGGGAGGAAAGATGGTGACCACCTTATTATCCTCCTCTCCAAGATCCGCCCCTGGTGGTCTAGAGAGTGCATCTGCTGCTGTATTCATCTTCCCCGGAATATATTCCAAGGTGAAGTCATACTCTTGTAGATCCGCATGCCAACGTGCTGTCCTTCTATTTAGGTTTTTTGGGGACTTCCAGTACTGAAGATTGGCGTGGTCTGTACGGATAATGAAGGGAGTTTTGGTCCACCCCAGATATTGTCTCCGTGCGCCAAGGACTTCATGATGGCTAGCAGCTCTCTTTCATAGATGTCGTAGTTTTGTTCCGTGGGTGTGAAGGTTGCCAAATAGTAGGCAATGGGATGTAGGATGGGTTTGTGTCGTTTTGCCAGTGTGGGTGTAAGGTGTTCTCCCTCCTGCGAGAGTATGGCCCCCAGGCCATATGCCGAGGTGTCCACCTGGAGTACAAATTGCTTATCAAAGTTTGGTTGTTTGAGTACCGGGCTTTTGCACATGAGGGTCTTTAGGGTCTCAAATGCTTTGTGTTGTGGTTCTCCCCAGTGCCAGGGCGTGGTTTTCTTTGTGAGGTCGAGGAGCGGTCTGGTGATTTTTGAATAGTGAGGTATGAAATACCGATAGTATCCTGTGAATCCCAAGAAGCTCTGTACATCTTTAGTTTTCTTGGGTTGCAGCCAATCGGCTACTCCTTGTAGTTTTTGTGCGTTCATCTGTAGTCTACCCTTCCCTATGTTGACTCCTAGGTATTCGATTTCATCTTTTTCAAATTTGCACTTCTCTGGTTTCAGATAGAGGTCGTGTGCTTTTAGTTTGTCCAAGATTCTATGGACGTATTGCCTGTGCCTTTGTTTGTGTTGTTCTTCTGTCTCGTATGGGAGCCTTGCCATGTGGATTGCCAGATCATCCATGTATACCGAAAGCCATCCTTCTCCAACCTCTGGTCTGAAGATTGTGTTCATCATCATTTGGAATGTTGCGGGTGAGTTGGTTAACCCAAAGAACATGACAGTTGGCTCAAAAAGACCTTCTGGGGTGAGGAATGCTGCTTTCCATTCATCCCCTTCTTTGATCCAAATGTTGTTGTACCCCCATCGCACATCGAACTTGGTAAAGAGGGTACACCCACTGAGCCGGTCTATCACTTGGGGAATTAAGGGTGAGATGTTTCGGTTCCTCTTTGTCCACTTGTTGAGGGGTCTATAGTCTTGCACTGGTCGTAGTTTCCCGTCTTTCTTTTTTACAAAGAAGAAGTTGGCCACATAGGGAGATTTGGAGACGCGGATCGTTCCTCTCTGTAGGTGGTCTTTCACGAATTTGTGGACTTCTTCTTTCTCTAGCTGTGTAAGAGGCAATAGTCATCCTGGCAATGATGCTGGTGCTCCTGGCAGCAGTTCAATGGCATGGTCCCAGACTGTATACTGAGGCAACCTCTGGGATTCCTCTTCGCTAAACACCTTTGAGTGCCTCTGATATTCTTCTGGCACCTTGACTTCTTTTGCTTTGTCTGTGACACCGATGGTAATTCTTCCTAGGAAGCATTGTGGTTGGTGTTTGATGATAGGTCGTGGCACGTTCCTGGTTCTTGGGACATATTGCGCCTTTGCTGCGTTTGGGGCTGAGAGGACGATGGGAAGGTGGCTCATGTTGATCCATCCCTTTCTCCAATCAATCTTGGGCTGTGTAGCTGCGAACCAAGGGTACCCTAAGATGGCCTTGTGTTCTCCCAGGTCTGACAGGAAGAACCTGTGGTTCATTCTTTGTCCGCCTGTCTGTAGTTGTAAGTCAGTATAGTATTTGAGTGATCTGCTCTTGTTCTGAGTACCATCTACGTTGTATAGGGGTCTTGGCCTAGCTAATTGTTGGATGGGTAGTTTGAGCCATCACGCTTAGGATAGGTTCATGAAGTTTTCTGTGGCTCCCGAGTCCACTAGTGCTATTGCTTCAGCTCTTTTTGTGATCAATCATGTGTAGAAATGAACTGTCATTGATTTCCTATTTGACATGTACACATCGTCGCTATTGATTCGCCTGAGTAGCGCCAACCTAATCAGGCAGTGGGAAAATCCTCTGATGCTCCCATCTCTTTTGCCAAGCGTTGCTGGTCTTCGACTGTCATCCTTTGAAGGTGGGCCTGTACCGTTGCCACTGAGTCTTCTTCGACTTCTCCCACTTCCTGATCCTCGTCAAAGTCGATGAGGTTGGCTTGATTGGCTGGATTCTTTCCATTCCATCTCACGTTTTGGGAGGCCTGTCTGGGTTTGCTGGGGCAGTTCCTGGCAAAATGGCCTACTATTCCGCAGTTAAAGCATGCATTGGCGTCCCCAAAGCCGGTTACATTTCCTCGGCTGCCCTGGCCCTGATGCCAGTTTCCTCCTCCTCTTCTTCCCCTCCAATTGTTGGGCGCACGTCCCCTACTAAGGTGTCACGGCTCCAGAGGGCCGTGCGCTTCAAGAGTCGACTTGTGATCTCGGGAAAGCTCCCGGGGGCTCGGGCCGGGTGCTACACCGGTCCTAGAGTTTGTGATAGAGACGAGTGGGGGGTTTGGCACGGAAAAGAAGGCTGCTTATGTGATACAAGGTTCTGGATTGCAAGACCAAGTCGAGCTTGGTCTGTGCTACTGCGCACTTTGGGCGCTTATATACAAACGAACCGATCTGCTGACTAAGTAGGTACCTGGATCCTTTGTAAGGCTACGTCATAGCTGAGTAAGTACTCTAGAGGATTGGTGAGCAAGGTACGAAGTATCAGTAATCGTAGGGAAATCATCAATCATCATATCGTACATGAGTCACTTCATATGAGTCACTACTGCTGAGGTAATCTTACAGGGTCAGACGGTGAGGTCCTGAGGTCGTGACATGACCCCCTCCTTAAGAGCGGTTCCACACGCTCCGTGATGCATGCCCCAACCACGCATGCATCTGTCCCGGTCACACTTTCTGGGTCCACCGATCCATCCCTCATTCTTCTACGTAATTGACCTCACGCACCACTTGGATATCCTCGTACCACTCATCCCTTCCGCCATAACGTTCTTCAACTTCGTCTTGGGAAAGGTCGATGACATTTCCTTGGTGTGTCGGTCCTTTCCCGGCAAAAGGACAGGTGTCCGGGAGATCATTTCCGTAGTGTCGGTGGGTTGGTGGTACTTGGCAGTGTCGTATTCCAGCTTGCAGCCTCCTTCTGGTGCAGAGGTAGTGAGGTGTTTCGCAGTACCGAGCAGAGTGATTAAATAGGCAGTAATGACAATGACGCGGGCGCGGTCGTGGTCCTTGAGCTGCTTCCACAGTTGGTGTGGTGTGTCGGTTGGCCCTGAGAAAGGCCCATCGTCTTTGGCGGTCATCCTCTCGTTCATCGATCCTGTCCAGGATTGCGCTGGTAGCCCCGACTTGTAATAGTCTGTCCCCTACTTCTCGTAAATCGGCTTTGTGTTTGGTTTTCGCTCTTTCAAGGAATGAGCGTTCCTTGAAGGCGAATTCTTCGAGGCGTTTGACTTGTGCTTCTCGCTCCCGTAGTTGAATTCGCTGCAGTTCGAGTTGTCGGTACCGGTGGACGTCGGCATGGATGCCCGCGTCATTGATGCTCCATAGGGCCAGATTGAAGTCAGCATCCAGTAGCGTGTGTGTGCCAACCCCTGGTGCATTCAGGAATTCCTTGTCGGTGCTTTCTTCCCAAGACTGGGCTTGTACGGTGCGGGCGTAGCGTGGCTGATCTGCTCCATTAGTCATGTACAGGGTAGGGTCCCCATTGCTGCGATCGATCCCGTAGTAAGAGAAGCAAGCAGTGGTCCGACGTCCTTCTTCGTTGTACGCGGCCCCTCGTTCGTCGTCTTGGACCAGTTGTTCCCGGCGGTTCCATGGCCAGCCCGGATGTTCTGGTCCTTCATAGATAGGTGGTGCGTTGTCGTATGTGGTTGTGGAAAGGGGTGCTGTCGCGTGAGTAGTTTCATTGGCGTCTGGTGGGAGTTCCAGGCTTTCTGCCATTTCTCCTGTTTCCGCGGGGCTTAGACTTCGGACATGGTAGGATGGTGATAGTGAGATTGACATGCTTGAGGGTGCTTCTTCGGGTTCGACGGCTGGTGTTTCGTCCGTCGCCCCCGTGAGCGCTCCCTCGGGTGGGGTGATAGGAAGTGGGGTGTCCGGGACTCCTAGCGGGCTCGTATTCATCCCGCGATCGATTCTGGTCCTCCCGGTAAGCACATTGACGAGAAGGAGTGGGGCGGTTAGTCCTGCTGCCGTGGCCCGCTCCACAAGGCTTTGGACTCCTTCAGGTGGTGGTGTGCTGTCACGATGGCTACCACTTGACGCGTCCATTTGTATGACATTGATTTGCGCTGGAAGGTCTTCTTCGGCCATATTGATCGCGTTGTTCTTTCTTGTCCGTTGTTGTAGTTCTTTGTACGCTTTTATAGCTTCGGGCGCGTTGATGTTATTCGCGGGTTCCCAGGAGTCATGTGCCGTCGAGTACCCTTTCCATTTGATTTTGTACTGTAAGGTTTTGTGGCGTCCATGTCGTCGTTCCCCTGTGACCGCCTCTACTTCCCATTCTGGTTCGCCGTCGATGATTTCCGGTAGGGGTTCCAGGAAATTCTTCCCATGCATAGGGGTTTCTTTGTAAGGCGTTAGTAATGAGGCGTGGAAAACATTGTGCACGCGCCAGTGTGGGGGGAGCGCTAGCTGATACGTGACTGGTGAGATGACTTTGGTGATCTTGAACGGTCCATATCTTTTGTCATCCAGTTTCCCTGCTGATTGGAGTTTAGTAATGTGTGTTCCTTCTAGCCAGACTCTTGCGCCTAAGTCGTATGGAATGAAACGCCGTCCTTTTTGTGTTTCCCAGGTTCTTTGTGTTTGGGTCATTGCTTTTTGCGCGTGCCATCGAAGTTGTTGAATCGTTTTTTGTCGTTCTGCGAGTGCTGGTATCGTATGTGTGCGTAAAGCTTGATGTGCCCTTGGAACGAATCCCATGACAACTTCGAAAGGGGCCTTTTTCGTGGTTTCGTTGGGCCACGCGTTGTGCACATATTGTGCGATAGGGAGCCATCGGCTCCAGTTGTTGTTTGTCACATCAGTGTATAGCCGTAGATACTGTTCTAGCCATTGGTTCGATCTCTCTGACTGTCCATCCGTCTGTGGGTGATATGCGCTGCTAATGTTTTGTTGGATCCCCAGTATTCGGCACAGTTCTTTAGTAAATGCCGCAGTAAATCGTGTGTCGCGGTCCGAGATTATTTTCTTCGGGATCCCAAAGTAAGGAAAGACTCGTTCTGCGTAGAGTCGTGCTGTTCCGAGAGCATCAATAGTCTCTGAGCAAGGTAGAAACAGTGCGGTTTTAGAACATCCTTGGTCAGTGATTGTCAAAATTGAGTTATGTCCAGCACTCTCAGGTAGTTTTACGATAAAGTCTAGGCTGATTGTTTCAAAGGGGAGTGTATTGGGTGCCGCAGTGAGGGGAAATACTGGTGGTTTGGGGTGTGTTGTACGTGGTTTGGTTGCTTGACACCGTGCGCAGCCGCTGACATAAGCTGCGACATCGTCTTTCATCTTCGGCCACCAGTAGTCCTTTGCAATGCTCCACAGTGTTCGTTTCTGTCC